>LPNX010822848.1:0-129944 GCA_001517045.1 Pseudotsuga menziesii
CTTTTAGTGGGATTTTCAGGGAAATATGGTAGGTAAATGGACGAATGAGCCATGAAATGGGGTAGATGAGGTAGTTAACCATTTTTGGGTGTTAACAAGTACAATAGTGACAACCTCTATTGGCATGTCTACGAACCGGAGAAACTGAGTCCTCCACCTAGGCCTCCACCACTTCAATCCTCCATCTCTCGATAGCAAGCTTACAAGCAAAGGCAAGCTTGGGAAGAACACAAAGTGATCCAAGGGACAAAGGGATGTAGACTCAAGTATAAGCTCTGACAACAATGGACTATAGTTTTCTTGCTCTTCAATTCCTCTCCTTTCAATGTATCCAAAGGGTTCCTTATATAATGCTTCAATGGGGTAATGGAAGGTCAAATCTGAGCGATCTCAAGGCATATAGAAGGCCAAGAGACAAGTTAATCAGATCCACATCAAGGAAAACTCCAAAACTATTTGGCCTTTTGCACAAATTCCCGATGTACGTGGGTTTGACGGTCATATCTGCATATATACGCAAGAATAGGTTTAAAAGTCGCATATGGAAAATAATGCATGTTTTTAGGGATGATATTGGTGTTATAGTTGATTTTACCACTCCAAGCGAATCACACTTGTATGGCCTTCCCCTGTCCCTCTGCAAACTCCTTAGACCCCTTGGACCATTTTTTGTCCTTTGATGTTTCCTTGACCATCTGTATAAATATGTGAAAATTAATACACGTGAATTTTAAACCCCTAATCATGTATATACGTGGGTTTGACCCCTAAAACTGTGTACATCGGGATGTGTGCAAAATCCAAATCCTTTTGGAGTTTTCCTTGACATGGATCTGACTCACTTGAGTCTTGGCCTTCCATATGCCTTGAGATCGCTTGGATTCAACCTTTCATTACCCCTTTGAAAAGCTATATAAGGAACTCTTTGATACATTGAAGGCATATGAGAGAATTGAGAGCAAAGAAACTATAGTCCATTGTTTTCGGAACTTGTGCTTGAGTCTGCATCCCTTTGTCCCTTGGAGAACTTTTGTGTTCTTCCCAAGATTTCCTTTTGTTTGTAAGCTTGGTATCAAGAGATGGAGGATTGAGGTGGTGGAGGCCCAAGTGGGGGTTTCCGTTTCTCCGATTTGCAGATGTGCCGACGGAGGTTGTATCCATTGTAATCTTTGATTTTATATTAATAGAAATATCTTTTCCTGTCCAATAATGTATGTTTGAATGAATATTTTATCCATGGATGATTTCAAATGCTTATACATTGTTGATTATATATGCTAGAATAGATATAACACCAATATATATAGTATGCTTGTCCTGTTTACTTGTTGTTGAGGAAGTGATTGATCAATTCAAGCTGAAGTTGGAAAGCTCAACAGGGATTTGCTTCAACCGTCTGGAATAAGGTACCAGGTCTGATCCTTTAGTGTTAGATATTTGATTTCTATTGCATATTGGAAAGGATTGATTTCTGGAGTCAAGTTGTCTGTTGTGGTACCCCAAGCCATAGGAATTTCTATCTATAACAAAATTGGAGACTCCCCTGGGGAGTTCTTAGTAGTTTTCCTTTGGGGGTTTTCTATTGGCATTCAATGACTTTGAATTGCTCTTTTTCTCTTGTTTCCGTGTCGAGTCTAGGGGCATGTTTTCCTGGTAGTGTCTGATTGGTGTGAAGTTGTCCTAACTTGTCTGTTTTCCTTTATTTTTATGCACCTTTCTTCATGTATGCGATTTTTTAACTCACAGTCACATATATACATGGGTTTCACTGCTATTTCCGCATACACACGCGGGTTTACTACGAATAATCGTGTATGCCCTTAGTTTTTCCTTCTAGAGGAAGATGGATGGTTGCTAGGTGCTAGGTGAATTTTGATGATTGCTGAGTCTCCTTTGATACTGCCAGAGTCTGTATACACCTCTATTTCTGACCAGAGATGTTTTTTTTAGGGTAAAATTTCTTTTTTGAAGAATGTTCTTGGGATTGCATTTTCGATTTTTTGTTTTGGGATTAGTGCATTAGATTTCTTTTACCTTAGTACTTTGCTTAAGTGTTGCTTGAGTGTGCTTGCAAAGTCTGGGGGTTGTAGAGCCATTCTTTTGCTTTTATATCTCATTTTTATTTCAAAAAATCCAAAAATATTTGCTTATCATCATGCATTGCATCTTGCATTTTGCATAGTACTTGCACTAGATTTGCTTTGGAGTATTAGTCAGGATTTCATATAGGAAATCTTGCATTTATCATTTGAAGAAAATTGTGCATTTCACGTAGTAGCATACCCTATTTTTCATGGACACAATGCATTTGCATTGATTGTTAGGTGTGCATTTTGCTTCATGTTGTGTCATAACACCATTAGTTGCATGGCCATATACCTATAATAAATCCAATTAAAATCAACGCTTAATTAAAATGAACTACACTATTTTATTTGATAGGTTTCACCAACAAGATTAGGTTTTAGGGTCTTGGAATAGTTTATTGTGAGTAAATTCTCCAAGACCACTAAACAACAACATGTATGTGTCTATCTAGGTGAGTGTGTGAAATTCCTTGGTATAACCAGTGTTTCTCAAGATCCTCCTCTCAAAAGGGATTTAAGCATGAGGAAGTGTGAGCGGTTATTGATTGGGATGACCCCTAGTCATAACTGAGTAGCACCGGAGATATTTCTAGGATTTTATTTGTATCTGGGGGCTCTTTCGAGAGTTTTAGGCTTTACTACCATGCCCATACGGTCAATATCGCATGTGACTATACGCATGAGCATTTATTATATTGAGGTGTCCTTAGTGGCCTTACCTAGGATATCGAGGGGGTACTCTGCCAGGGTTATTCTGCGGGTGTCTCGTCCAGGTTGGGGTCAGACAACACAGTTGCTTTACGCGTTGAAGCTGAGGGCCACAATAATTGGTTACGTACCTTCGCTTGTTGTGTGTGGGAGTCTCAAGCCTCTCCTAGGCGAGACATACCTGCTTCATTCGGGAGCTCACTTATCCTACCCTTGATTGCTTGTGGTTGGATTTAGATTTTATTGGTAATTGCTCTGTGCACGTTAGCTTTCCTAGGGTTTGCGTAGATAGAGAGTCTTTTATATTTTTTGAGTCATTGTGGATTCGGGTGTGGCTCCTCGCCCTTCTCATCGTTTAATAGGACTTCCACCTTCTACATATCCTCCTCCTTTGGGAGAGATAAATAGACAGTTCAGGTGGACTACTTCGCACATTGATTCACACACGATGGGAGACCATGTAGAAGGTATTCCTGAACCGCCTTCTCCCATTCAAGTGGAAGATGGGGAGTTTACTCCTAACTATGATCCTTCACTTGATTTGACTGAGTTAGGTCCTATAATTTATGAGATAGGTACTTTTCATGATAGGTCTACTTACTCTAGTGTTGATCCCCC
Source organism: Pseudotsuga menziesii (assembly GCA_001517045.1). Taxonomy (NCBI): domain Eukaryota; kingdom Viridiplantae; phylum Streptophyta; class Pinopsida; order Pinales; family Pinaceae; genus Pseudotsuga; species Pseudotsuga menziesii. The sequence continues at coordinate 3,414 of LPNX010822848.1, forward strand.
ATTGACGCATCGTCGGTATGTAATGCCAGAAGATGATGAGACTCATTTTGAACTCGCGAGTACTAGTTATGGTAGTTATGGTATGTCTAGTTTTCTCACACATGATTTGGAATTCCATGTCAAGTCTAAGTTTGAGCCTAATAGTATGCCTGGGGACACTCTCATTCCTTACCATGCAGAGAGGTTTGGGAGCACAAGTCACATTGCACCTTTCATTCCAGTGGTGGAATATACATCACATATTCCTCCTAGTTCTAGGTTTAGTGATCCTATTAGGATACCAGATCCAAGATGAGTGACTACAGGGAATAACACATACATAATTACATAGGTCCCTTTGTCCTTTGTCCCTAGTTCTTCGAATGTTCACCCTCCACCTCATTCACGTGGTCCTTCGGGCCGGAACGTTGCTACGAGTCATGTCCGTACTGTGGTTACTCGATCAATTGTGTCTCAGGTTCAAGTACCGCCTGTTGTTTTGGGAGGTCATGTTCATATTTCTAGAGGTCATATTACTACTTTCGGAGTGTATATTCCTACTTTCGGAACGTATATTACTACTTCTGGAGCGTATATTCCTACTTACGGAGTGTCTCATGGGACATCTCATGTGATGACTTATGGACCCTATTGTGGGACGTAGTATGGACAAGGTTCTTCACCTTATGGTTGTGGGTATCAACAAACTGCTTACTCTCCAAATTATGGCTTTGTAGCTCCAAATAGTCAAGGTACACCACACTATGGTGCTTCCATGCCACCCTATACAGGGCAATCGGGAGGAGGGCACTATGGCCAAGGCCATGGTGGTTGTGGTAATCAGACCTATGTGAATCAGAACTATCAGGGAGTAGTCCATTAACCTAATCATCCTAGGATCCCTTTCCTCGCAACACTGAATCTTCTTGACTTGTCGAGATTGACAAATGATCCTGTAGCTCCTGACTCGGCTTGGCCGGCTGTCCCTACTAATCTTCCCTCAGACATACCCAAATTCGAGGGAAAACTGGGGAAGATCTGAGTGAACATGTTACTACCTTTCACCTATGGTGCTCTTCAAATTCCTTACATTAGGACTCAATCCATTTAAGGCTATTTCAATGCACTCTTATAGGGCCTGCCGTGAAATGGTATATAGAGCTACCTAGGGGAGCATTCGCTTTGTTCGATGACCTAGCGATGACTTTTCTTAACCACTTCCAGCTACCAATGCATTATGACGTTGGTACAGAACTCTTGTTGACATTTTGGCAGGATAAAGCCACACATATCTCGGATCATATCCAAGAGTGGCATATACAGAAGAGGTTGATTAAAGCCTTTATACCACTAGAATTCCTCTTCAAATGGTTCGTTATTGCCATATATAGCTAAGGATGTTTCTACATATGGAGTGCAAAATGAGGAACAAGCCATTTTTAGGGTGTAGGAACTGGATTTGATTTATGCTCAATCCGATTTGTTATATGAGATCATTCCCAATGCTTCACGTTCTAGTTTCGACCCCAAAGTTAAACCTGGACCACATGTCGATGGCATTGTTGGTTGTGCAAGTGCTAAACCTATGGATTCTATTTCAAAACAAGTCAGTCAATTGTCAATCAACCAATATACTTTGGGACAAGCCACGACTTCATCTCAATCCACAGATACGGTGAGTGTGCTTTCGGTGCAATCGTCAGACCAGAAGGGTAACCAACAACCCAGATGGAATAAAAAGAAGGGTAAGAATAATTGTAAGGGTGGGAATAGGAATGAAAATGCTAATCATAATGACAAGAACACCCATAATGCTGGGGGGACAAGCAAGCTAAACGTAAGGTTAAATTTCCTTGCAAGTTGTGTAAGGAAGATCACCTCACCTACTTGTGCCCTCGTATTGATGAAGCCTCAAGATTCTTAGCGTAAGGCCCAACTGTGCTGACTAACCCTTTACCTCACAATCAAAATATGAACTTGAGGACCCATAAACAGTCTGGTGGTGATTAAGATCCACCGGAGGCTAGTGTTCATGGTTGCATTAACATGGTACGTGCTGCAAAAGTTGTGACCTATGCGAAAGACTATGGTTTGTCACAACCCAACCCAGGAAAGGAACCTGATCCACCAGGGAATCCTTTGCATTTTGAAAAACCTGTGGATAAACCTGAAGCTACACCTCTCATTCCTAAGAGAGTCCTTAAGCGTTCGGGGCACAATCCTAATGCCCGAGTCGCCCAGAACTATTCTGTTGTCGAGGATTTGGACCACACTCATTGTGTGATGTCTGCACTAGAAGTACTTCAGAGTTTTCCTTCGCAAAGGAAGGCTTTGCTTTCTTACCTTGGTGTGAATGATGATAATTATTCCTCCATGATTAAATTTGAAACCGTAGGACATCATCCTCACTTGCCTTACAATGTGTCTCTTTTGATTCACGTAGAATGTATTAACATGACCGTCAAGCGCACTGTTATTGATGAAGGCGTTGTTGCTTCTATGATGTCTTTATCATGTTGGAAGGGCTTAGGTTCCCTTGATTTGTCTAAATCAGTGACCATGTTAACTGTGTTTTATGGGAGATCGTTTAGGCCACACAGGATCCTTCCTTCCCTTAAGGTCCATTTGGGAGGGAAGACCATTGCGATAGAGGTCGAGGTGGTTGATGCGCCCCTTGACTACAATCTCTTGCTGGGTAGAATTGGATGTACAATATGCAAGCCATAGCTTCTTCCTTATTTCGCGTTGTATGCTTTCCATTTAACGAGAATATAGTTACGATTGATTAAACATCATTCAAGAATCCGTCAGTTACCGCATCTTCGGGATCTTCGATCCTGATCATAGAGCACTCTCAGCCGACAACTAGGAGTGTGGGTGTGGGCATGTATCCATCCCTCATGGGAAGTTTTAGTTGTCCTGTACTTATCCTTATTATAGGGTCTAGTTCCGGTGAGGCTTTGACATCTATGAGATCGGTGTCTTTTCGCATGAGTCATATGGAAGATCCTTGGATTCTTCCTACATCGAGTACTTTGAGTGAGCCCATCGCGATGGACATGCTGTTGCCTACAACTATGGTAGCTTATCAAGATAATATTGAGTGTGTTGCAGAGCCTAGTCCTTCCACTTTGCGGATGGAGGAGGAGGGCCCTTATGTGCTGCTTGTATGGGCAGTACAGTCTTCTCACACACACGACTTCCTTGATAGTGTTTTCCCTTCAGACGAAGCGATTATTGAGGCCATGTTGGGAGTTGAGCCACCATGGGAAGAGCTCCATCATAGATCTTACTTTCTTCCTGAGATTGATTTCTTGGAGCATGAGGACTTTAGGGAGGTTCTTAGTGAGAGAGTTGGTAGTCCCATGCTTCCATTAAGCTCTCCTGGTTTGATGGCTGATGGAAACATGACAAATATATCTCCAATGATTCCTATCAATATCTCTCGCAATCCTGGCAGGATAGAGAATGTCTATATTGGGGAAGAATGTTCCCATGCCGAGATTTAAGAATACACTGAGCTGTTTAAAGAATTTCATGATATATTTGCTTGGTCTTACAATGAAATGCCAGGTATCTACCCTCGCATTGTTGAACATGAGATTAATACTTATCCCAATGCTAATCCTGTTCGACAACGCTTGCATGCGGTGAATCCTAGGAAAACACCCACAATTAAGGCAGAGATAGAGAAATGGTTGAAAACCAGTTTTATCTATCCCGTTCCCTTGATGGAGTGGGTTTCAAACCCGTTCCGGTGGACAAGAAGTAGGGAGCGATCCACATATGTACTGATTTTTGTGATTTGAATCTGCCTGTCCTAAGGACAATTTCCCCACACCATTTATTGATCAGATTTTAGATGAGTGTGCAGGTAGCGAGGTTTTTTCCTTTATGGATAGCTTTTTTGGATACAATCAGATACAAATTAAACCTGAGGACCAACACAAGACTGCATTTATTTGTCCTTGGGGAAATTTTGCATATTGGAAAATGCCTTTTGGCCTTAAGAATGTTGGAGCTACTTTTCAGTGGGCCATGACCTTGATCTTCCATGATCTCAAATCGATTATCGAAGTATTTTTGGATGACCTTGCTACTCATTCTCGTATGAGAATGCGTCATTCCTATCATTTGAGATTGGTATTCGAAAGATACCACCATTATTTGGTTAGGTTAAATCCTCACAAGTGCATATTTTGTGTGAATTCTGGTCTCTTGTTAGGATTCATCGTTTCTAAAGAGGGTATAAGAGTCGACCCTTTGAAGGTTGAGGCAATACTTCAGTTGTCTCCCTCGAAAAATATTCATCATCTTCAATGTTTGCAAGGCATGGAAAACTTCTTACGAAGATTCATTGTCTATTTTTCCAATTTGACTAGAGGCTTCATGCATCTTTTGAAGAAGGATACCACCTTTTGTTGGGATGAGCAAGCCCAGGAGTCCTTTGATGTGCTCAAGAGAGCCCTAGCATCAGCCCCGATGATTAGTCCACCAGACTATAGTCGTGATTTCCTACTTTATGTGGCCGCGTCCATGGAGATGATTGGTATGGTTTTGGTTCAGGAGGATGAGGAGCTCCAAGAGCATGTCATATACTATCTAAACCAAAATCTTATTGACGTGGAGACGCGTTATTCTCATGTTCAGAAGATTGCCTTAGCTACCGTACATGCGGTTCAACGGTTGAGACATTATATTCTCCTTTGCCAGACCTTGGTTGTAGCCAATGTCAATCCATTTCAATTTGTCCTCACTCAAAGGATGATTGGAGGAAAATATAATAAATGGATTGTAATCCTACAAGAATTCGATCTCGAGTTTGTTTCGGAAAAATCAAAGAAATCATTAATTTTTGTAGAGATTATCTTGGATTTCCCAATCGAGGCTGAGGAGTTGGTTTGTGAAGATACGTTTATCGATGAGCACATCTTCTTAATATCAACTTTAGACCCATGGTATGGGGATATCATTATATATTTACAAACATTGAGGGTCCCTACTCACCTCTCATGAGATGAACGACGACGATTACGTCACGTGTCTAAGAATTACCTCATAGTGGATAACACTTTGTACCGCCATGGGGTAGATTCCATTTTACGTCATTGTTTAACTCATGAAGAGGCTGAGGTAGTGCTGAATGATTTCCACGGAGGGGCGTGTGGTGGTCATTTATCTGGGCTTTCTACAACCCAAAAAATATTAAGAGTGGGTTATTTCTGGCCGTCGATCTTTAAGGATTGTATAGATGCAGTCAAGAGGTGCCACCCTTGCCAGGTGTTTGCACATAATATGCACTTGAAACCTGCCCCGTTACATCCCATCATCACCGTCGGTCCCTTCACCAAGTGGGGGATTGATTTTATGGATTGCAACCCAGATTCAGCTTGGGGGCATCATCATATCATAGTGGATGTTGATTACTTCACAAAATGGGCTGAGGCTATGCCTACAGTTAAATCTGATGGTGAGATAGTTGTGCACTTCGTATTCAACCAGATTATTACTCGCTTCAGGATTCTGAAAGAGTTTGTCACTAACCATGGCTCACACTTTCAGAATTGTATGATGGAAGAGTTGGAATCAAATTTAGGGTACAAACAAGAGCATTCCTCCTCTTACTACCCTCAAGTGAATGGACAGGTTGAAGCAGTGAACAAATCACTCAAATCCATTCTCCAATGAACCATCACACAAAGCAAAAATAATGGGTGTATATAACCGCTATTAAGACTGCCATTTGTTTTTCTCCATATCAACTTGTGCATGGAGTGGAGTCGGTATTTCCGTTTCAGTGCGAGATTCCTTCTTTGAAGCTAGCCATAGAGCTCTTACCAGACACTTCCCCATTGGAGGAGCATTTGGTCCACCTTGAGCAACTTGATGAGCAGCGTCGAGATGCCTTGGTGACTCTAGAAGTAAATAAGCGTCGCGTAAAGGTCCAATACGATAAGTCTATTCATCCAAGGAGATTTATTGAGGGAGACTTGGTCCCTTTGTGGGATCAACCAAAAGAACCCTTGGGGGCAGGAAAGTTTAACCCCATGTGGTGTGGTCCTTACGTTGTCAAATGTGTGTTAGATAAGGGCGCTTATGAGTTAGTGTATTATGAGGGAATGGACTTGGCAGAGCCTAGAAATGGGCTCTATCTCAAAAAGTACTACGCATGATTTTCAACCAATGATGGTTATTGTATATTATTGTACAGTTTTGCATAGGTAGGTATTTTTCTTATGGTGATCAGGTTTGTGATTAGTTTCCATTTATTTTGGTAGATGTCAATGGAATCTTCCACCTTCATAGGATTCGCGGATGGTGTGAGCCGTCACACTCAACACTCAACCTCTGCTGCTTGGGTGATTTATACTCCCATGGGTCAGGTATTGTCTTCAGGAGGCGTATGTTTACAGCCATCTTCAAACAATGTTGTTGAATATAGTGTCGTTATTGAGCTTCTACGGGATGTCATTTTACATGGCATTCTCTCTCTTGAGGTACGTCTTGATTTAGAGTTAGTAGTGTCACAGCTTAATGGTTTGTACCATGTTAGAGATCTGACGTTATTAAGAAGATTCTTACGTGTGAGATTATTAGAACAGCAATTTGACAATATAACATACATACATATTCCAAGAATTAATAATCAAGTTGTTGACTCATATGCTAACTATGTGTTAGATTGGAATTTGTTTCATACACAATAAATTCATCACAAACACAAATTTTTACACATGTAAATAAATAAACCGATCATCATAAAAGTTTTTATAAACATCCAAAATGTGGTAATACATAGTGTCATAATACAAAAATGGGGCTCTCAAGCCACCAAAATATAATACACGGTAATACAAAATGTATCACTCCCAGGTATCTAAGCCTATGGAGGAGGAGGAGGGTTGTGATCATGGAATGTCACTACGTCTCTAGCTAGCCATCGAAATAATCACACCCATCCTCGTGGTATACCCACCACCTGGCGCTGCATGGCCTCAGGCAAGTCCTCGACTTGCACCATGGGTACTCTATGTGTCAGCCTCATGAAGTTGGTATGAATGCTCTGGAGCATTCACTCCACATCCACACCCATGATATCGTCTCCTCTTCCCCTCTGTCTATGATGAGGGAAGCCTTCAGGCCGACGTGGTCCCACATCTGCATGCATATGATAGATGTCACTATGTGTTGTCACCCAAAAACATGTCTTTTGATTCCATATAATCAGAAAACACAAAAAATTAAATAACTCAAAAATTTAAAGAGAGGGTCGAGATTCGTTACCTATGTCACCGTATTCCTATCCTGGTGGTAGCGGCATGTCCGGGTCCCCCCAGAAATCTATCCCCGCATAGGGGTAGTCATTGATGGCAACTATTTGTCATCGTCACCACGGAAAGAAATGAGTTGAATAGGGGTTGGACACCCTACGTCCACCCAGTCTGCGCATCGCATCCGCCCAATGGCGTTGGGCCATATCTCGAACCCTATGTAGAGGAACGTCAACTCTAGGGCTCAATCCTGGAACACGCTCGAAGAAAAACGTGCTCAGTATGCTGCTGAAACTAAAGTTTCACACTCTTCCTATCTTACACTCACTGAGCTGGTGTTTCATGTTGCCTAGTAGTGCAATGCTCAAATCGTATACAGTGGGTCTCATGCATTCCACTGCATAGAACATCAGAGGCCGTGAGGCTTGGTGGAGTGAAGCCAAGCCTTCTATCCTACCTAGTGTCAGTAGGATGGCCTTTAGGCCCAACAACTATATGGAGTTAGTTGGGATCTGACTCCCCACCTTCTCTGTGTCTGGATAGTAGTACATCGCAATGTACTCATCTATAGTCAGGCCACCTCTGGGCCCACGAGAACGTAGGTTCAGTACTTCCCACCGTCAGGAAAGTCTAGTAATAAAATAAATGTCCTCCACCTCTATGGTGAGGGACATCCTATCTATCTGGAATGACTCTGAGTCTGGATCCCAATAGTCCACCAATATCTGCAATAGTCTTGGTTTGGCCCTTAAGCCACCAAGACACCAAAATTTGTAGAGCCCACATGCACGTAACGCTTGTTGAGCCATTATATTGGCCCTTACTGCCTCTTCTACATCACCATGTTCATGTTCTCTCCATTCTAGGACCATCCTGCACAAAAAAATTGAATTTTTCCCATTAGAACACTTGAAAAACCTTAAGTGCGGCCGCATACATGACTATTTTCTAAACAGCCACATATGTACCTGACTGTGAGGGCATTTTCTGCGTATATCCATCCCTATACACAGAAAAAACCTTGATTTCTGCATGGGCCACAACGCTTATTTCAGAATGGTCTAGAAAATCAAATACACCATGGAATTTGACAAAAATTGCATCAAAATGAAAGAAAGGAGCATGATTAAGTACTTGGAAAAAATGGTAGTGGATTCCGTCGACTAGATCTCCTGGAATTCACTGTTGAAGTTTTGAGCTCAAATGGGTAAAAATTTCAAATGTTTTATAATGTTTTGAATTTTTTACTATTTATAGAATTTTTTCAAAGTTTTGAAAATTTTTACCCCCTTTCCTAGAGCTTGGACCATTTCTAATCCTTTTGGACCGTTTTTGGACTAATTTATGATGTAGGAGACCTTTTTAAGTGTCGTTTCAGCCGTTGGATTGACCCATTCATGCCGATTTCAGGTATCATGTCTAAACTGGCATATAGGTTAGGTTTCATCACCATTTGCATTTTGCATGACCTTATGACCGTTTCATTATAGCCTTAGGTACGAACCCACTTTATTATGTCACGAAACCTTCTTGCTGTTTTAGAAGTGGCATGATATGAGTGGTAGAGCTTAACCTTACATGGGTACCCTAGTTAGCGCCTTATTTGCATTTGGTGCCCATGCTGATGTTTTGTCCCTTAGGGTGTGGGAGTCTGTTGTATAGTATTACCATGACATTTCGCAAGAGCCTCATACTCCTCTTGATCTTTTGCTGGCCTATTTCCCCCAGGACTCCCTTATGTCAAGTTGTAATTGCATTATCATGAGCTTTTCCTCCCTTATTGAGCCTTACACTGGCTTCCTTAACATTGAGTTTCAGCCATATAGCCCGAGCTTGTCTCATGACTAGCCATGCAAAGCCATTATATATATCCTTTGCAGCTTGATTCCCTATTTTTTACCGGGAGGGGATTTTCCCCCGAGTGTCGCTATCCTACACATGTATCCTTGCATTGAGCATAGGTATGTTCCATTGCTTGGAACTAGTTTGTTGCCCCTATGACACTTGTCTCCTCCTAGTATGTAACTATAAAGCAGTTTTATTCTTTTTCAAGATTTTTAAATATTTGAAAAAGTCCAAAAAAACCAAAAAACCAAAAAGCCGGACAAGATATTATCTTTTGGCAGCTGTCGAGTCATGTCGCCTTCGAACAGAGCACTGTATATCACATCCGTTGGTTGGGTTTATAGTTTGACTTTAGGAGCTGTACTCATTTATTTGAGTTTATCTCCACCGTCTGGTTAAGCTTCCAGTCCCCATGGAGCCTCTGTCGATGCTTCTTGTGTCGCAGAGATGTCCGAGTTTTGTATATCGAGTCTATGTCGCCTTTATGTAAGTCACCATTCACTGTTATGCTCTTGTTTGAAGGAATTTGAAACATGAGTCGGCCATCCCTTAGTTATCTTGACTTTGCATGTCGTCTATTCCCAGTATAGTTACTGGTTTGTGCACCTTATGATCGAGTCCTTCCACATTATACAACTTTGCTGAGTACCTCGTGTTGGATGATGGGGGATGCCTTAATGCCCTCCTTCCAGCGGATTTCATCCCATCGAATTTAGATCATTTATTCTAGGATTGGAATCTAGAGTCATTTTTGAGTGCCTTGAGACTTGCAGTCATCAGTGGCAGGTTCTCTCGCCATCGACAATATTTGGGAATACATCAATGTCCCCTGATCAATGGATCCTCTCAAGTGTTTGACCTCAACACATTTATTCACACTTGTTAGTTTGCACTCTAGTACGTTGATTCCCATTTTCATTATCGGTGGGTGATCTTGCTTCTGTTAACGGTATACATCAATGACCGGTAATCAGACAATGGACTACTATGTTTGACCTCGACACCTCTATTCACATAGTAGGACATGTACTCGTAGCAGTTTGTGTAGAAGACCTTTAATATTGGTGGCATCTCTTATATGCTACCTCCTTGATCGTGCCAGTGTTCATGAGATTTCAGCTCTCGTGACTTGATTCCAATATATGTTAGACATTTCCAGCTATTATGGAGATCTTGATCCATTATATATCTTCAGCCATTATGGAGATCATGGTCCTTTGTATATCTTCATCATGGAGATTTTGATCTATGTATATTGTACGTGGTGATGACCACTTATGTGATATTTTGTATCATGCCTATTCATGGCCATTGTACTCTTATGTATCTGGGACTGCTATATGTATTTGCAATGATGTGCAGAGTTGTATCATTGTACTATGTTGATTGGGTGGCTGGTCTTCCATTTGGGATCCTTCATCACTCCACTTCTGGGATGGACTTATAATGTATTTCGGCCATCGTATGACCCCTTTGACCTCACACATTAGGGGGCATCTATTATAGCTAATTTTACCACTCCAGGTGAATCACACTTGTATGGCCTTCCCTTGTCCCTCTGCAGTCTCCTTAGACCCCTTGGACCATTTTTCGTCCTTTGATGTTTCCTTGACCATCCCTATAAATATGTGAAAATTAATACACATGAATTTTAAACCCCTAATCGCGTATATAAGTGGGGTTGACCCCTAAAACCGCATACATCGGGATGTGTGCAAAATCCAAATCCTTTTGGATTTTTCCTTGACATGGATCCGACTCACTTGACTCCTGGCCTTCCATATGCCTTGAGATCGCTCGGATTCGACCTTTAATTACCCCTTTGAAAAGCTATATAAGGAACTCTTTGATACATTGAAGGCATATGGGAGAATTGAGAGCAAAGAAACTATATTCTATTGTTGCCAGAACTTGTGCTTGAGTCTGCATCCCTTTGTCCCTAGGAGCACTTTTGTGTTATTCCCAAGCTTTCCTTTTGTTTGTAATCTTGCTATCGAGAGATGGAGGATCGAGGTGGTGGAGGCCCAAGTGGGGGATTCACTTTCTCAGATTCGTAGACGTGCCGACAGAGGTTGTATCCATTGTAATCTTTGATTTTATATTAATAGAAATATCTTTTCCTGTCCAATAATGTATGTTTGAATGAATATTTTATCCATGGATGATTTCAAATACTTATACATTGTTGATTATATATGCTAGAATAGATCTAACACCAATATATATAGTATGCTTTTCCTGTTTACTTGTTGTTGAGGAAGTGATTGATCAATTCAAGCTGAAGTTGGAAATCTCAACGGGGATCTGCTTCAACCATCTAGAATAAGGTGCGAGGTCTGATCCTTTAGTTTTAGATATTTGATTTCTATTGTATATTGGAAAGGATTGATTTCTGGAGTCAAGCTTTCTATTGTGGTACCCCAATCCATAGTAATTTCTCTCTGTAACAATTGGAAAAATCAAAGGTACAAAAATAGTCCATGGGGTCCAAAGAGTCTATAGAGGGACAAGGAAGGCCATAAATGTGTGATCCACCATGTGTGGTAAAATCAATTGTAACAGATGCCCCCTAATGTGTGAAGTTAGAGAGGTGATACGATGGCCAAAATACATTATAAGTCCATCCCAGAAGTGGAGTGATGAAAACTCAGGTGGAAGAACCAGCCATCCATCAATATAGTACAAATATCTCTACATATGACTACAAGTACATACAATAGTCCCATATACATAAGAGTACAATTTCCATGAATAGGCATGATACAAAACATGACATGTGTGATCATCACCACGTACAATATAGATATATCAGAATCTCCATGATGAAGATATACAAAGGATCATGATCTCCATGAAAGCTGAAGATATATAATGGATCAAGATCTCCATAATGGCTGGAGATATCTGACATACACTAGAATCAAGTCACGAGAGCTGAAATCTCATGAACATCGACATGATTATGGAGGTAGAATATATGAAATGTCACCAATATGGAAGGTCTTCTACACAATCCGCTACGAGTACATGTACTACTATGTGAATAGAGGTGTCGAGGTCGAAGATAGTAGTCCATCGTCTGATTACTGGTCATTGATGTATACCGTTAACAGACGCGAGATCACCCACCGATAATGAAAATGGGAATCAAGGTACTAGAGTGCAATCTAACAAGTGTGAATAAATGTTTTGAGGTCGAACACTTGAGAGAATCCATCGATCAGGGGGCATTGATGTATTCCCAAAACTGTCAATGGTGAGAGAACTTGCCACTAATGATTGCAAGTCCCAAGGCACTCAAAATTACTCTAGATTCATATCCCAAAATAAATGATCTGAAGTCAATGGGATTAAATCCACTGGAAGGAGGGAATTAAGGCATCCCTCATCATCCAACACAAGGTACTCAGCAAAGTTGTATAATGTGGAAGGACTCGATCATAATGTGCATGAACCGGTAGCAATACTGGGAATGGCTGACATGCAAAGTCAAGAGAACTGAGGAATGGATGACTCAGGTTTCAACTTCCTTCGAACAAGAGCATAAGGGTGAATGGTGAGTACACAATGCTTGATGAAATCAAAGAAAATGAAGTTCCAAAGGCACCAAAAAATCAAGAGCAGCAACAGGTACCTGAAACTCTTGCAAATGCAAGAAAATCTACCAGGTTAAGTAGACCCCCTAAACGATTCTCTCCTTCACTGTATTATTTATTGATAACTGATTCTGGTGAACCAGAATGTTTTGAAGAAGCAATGCAGGTAGAAACTAGAAACAAGTGGGAGCAAGGCATGGATGAGGAGATGGACTCATTGGTAAGAAACCAGACTTGGGATTTGGTTAAGTTTCCTACAGAAAAATGGGCATTGCAGAATAAATGGGTTTAGAGGTTGAAGAAAGAACATGGAGGCAAGAAGTGGTACAAGGCTAGACTTGTTGTAAAGGTGTTTCCACAAAATAAAGGTATAGAATTTGATGAAATATTTTCTCTTGTTGTTAAAATGACTTCAATTAGAACTATTTTAAGTCTAGTGGCGGTAGAAGATTTGCATCTTGAATAGTTAGATGTAAAAACAGTCTTTCTCCATGGGGATTTGGAGGAAGATATTTATATGCATCAACCACAAGGGTATGAGGTCAAAGGGAAGGATAATTTGGTTTGTAGGTTGAAGAAGAGCTTGTATGGACTAAAGAAAGCTCCAAGGCAGTGGTATTTAAAATTTGATAAGTTTATGACAGAACAAGGTTACGATAGATGTCATTTTCACCACTCTGTTTATTTCAAGAGGCTAGATAATGGAAGATATATTATCTTGTTATTGTATGTGGATGACATGCTTGTTGTAGGGTCTAACATGCAGGATATAAATGTGCTCAAAAGAAAACTAGCTAAATCATTTACGATGAAGGATTTGGGTGCTGCAAAGAAAATCCTTGGTATGAGAATAAGAAGAGACAGTAAAAATCGCAAATTGACGTTGGATCAAGGTGAGTACATAGAAAAGGTGTTGCAGAGGTTTAGAATGTAGAATGCAAAACCAGTCAGTACACCTTTGGACAACCATTTCAAACTAAGCAAGGATATGTGTCTAGAAACACAGGAAGAGATATATTACATGTCCAAGATTCCCTATTCATCAGCGGTTGGAAGCTTGATGTATGCCATGGTGTGCACAAGACCAGATATTGCACATGCAGTGGGAGTTGTGAGCAGGTATATGAATAATCCAGGTAAAGAGCATTGGAAAGCAGTACAATGGATTCTCGGGTATTTGAGAGGTACCACTTCACATGCATTATGTTTTGGAGGTTCAGACACTGTTCTACAGGGATATGTTTATGCAGATATGGCTGGTGATAAAGACAGCAGGAGGAGCACCACAGGGTATGTGTTTACTGTGGGTGGAAAAACAGTAAGTTGAATTTCAAAGCTGCAACAGGTTGTTGCACTTTCAACAATGGAAGCAGAGGATGTTGTTGCTATAGAGGCTAGTAAGGAGATGTTTTGGTTGAAGAGGTTCATAAAAGAATTGGGTAAGAAGCAGGAGAATAGTAAGTTATACATCGACAACCAGAGTGCCATTCATCTTGCAAATAAATCATCCTTTCATTTGAGGACTAAACATATACAACTCAAGTACCACTTCATAAGATCTATTCTAGATGAAGAACTGTTAAAACTGGAAAAGATACATACTAGCCAGAATCCTGCAGACATGTTGACAAAGGGAGTAACCAAAGAGAAACTGAATTCCTACTTGGTTTCTTTTGGTCTTCAAGCATGAAGGTGAAAATAATAAATTTGCTAAGTCCAAGGTCTAGAGCATAGTCCAGTAAGTGCAGTAGCGGTGGAGTTGTTGTGATCAATCTCCAAGTGGGAGATTGTTGGTTGTGGAGCATAATATTCTAGATCCAAATATATTATTCAGTCATGTTTGTAACCCAGGTGTACTGTACACTCATTCCCCCTTCCTTGGGGTTCGGGGGAAACACCCCTAAGACATGTTTCCCCCGAGAAATGGGGGTTTGGGGGCAGAACCCCCGAGAATTTTTTTTGGGATGTGTGTTGGTCAACAGTATTGCGGACCCATGGTATTGGGTTAAACCTATAATTTTCCCATTATATTTCCCCTATAAAAGAAAACATTGTAAAATGAGTGAGTATGGTATTGTATTGTATTGGAAGAGAGACTGTGAGAGCGTGAAGAGGAAGTGCAGTGGTTTTTCTGTAGGGTGTATCCCTTCATCTTTCTGGACTGTAATAAAAGGACTGGAAATTTCTTTGTGGACGTAGCCCATCGTTTGGGTGAACCACGTTATATATGTGTCTCTCTGTAATGTTTTAATTTGTTTTTCATCTTGTTTATTGATTTAACTATATATCCGTTATTGCTCTGCGGTCCTATTTTATAACATCAAGGGGTAAACAAACTAGTTCCAAGCAGCAGAACATACCTATGCTCAATGCAAGGAAACATGTGTAGGATAACGACACTCGGGAGAAAGTCCCCTACCAGTAAAAATGGGGAATCAAGCTGCAAAAGTTTCATAAAATGGCTCTACATGGCTAGAAATGAGACAAGCTCGGGCTATATGGCTAATAATCAAAAATCAGGGAAGCCAGCATAAGGCTCAATAAGGCAAGCAAAACTCATGATAATGCAATTACAACTTGACATAAGGGAGTCCCGAGGAAAAATCCAACAAAAAGGATCAAGAGGAGTATGAGGTTGTTGCACAAAGTCATGGCAGTACTATACAAAGGACTCCCCCACCTTAAAGGAAAAATGTTGACATGGTGCTAAATGCAAAACAAGAGCTAACTAGAGTACCCATGTATGGTCAAGCTCTACCATTCACATCATGTCACTTGTAAAAGCAACAAGAAGGTTCTTTTATAAGATAGAATGGGCTCGTACCTAAGGTTATAATGAAACGATCATAAGGTCATGCAAAGTGAAAACGGATGTGAAACCTAACCTATATGCCAGTTTAGACATAATACCTAAGATCGGCACGAATGGGTCAAAACCTCGGAGAGAGTGTACAAAAAGTGGACCCTATATGACAACAATATTAGTCCAAAACAACCCAAAATATTCAATAAAGAATCCAAACTATAGGGAATAGGGAGGAATGATCATGACAAATAAATTCAAAGGAAATAGTGCAGTGGACAATGGGCCATAAAAAGGAATGTAAAGTGTAGACCGAACGTTCACGTATCCACTACCACCCCCGTGAGGGTGACCACTGGTGTAAAGACCAAGCGAAGGGAACAAAAATCATCCACAAATGGAGTAGAGGATGGAATATCACCATTCCCAAATCTATGAGCACGGTAAGGGGTTGTGATTCCCCCAAGTCTAACACCAGGGTCCATACTAGGAACAAGGACGGGTGATAGGATACCAGGCATGCCAAAAATAGAAGGAACCAAACTCAAGAGAGCATAAATATACTCAAGTAACCATGATCACAAAGGCCAAATAGCGCACAAAGAGCACACTCTTAAGAAAATTTACAACCAAAATACAAGCAAACCAAGGGGAGGATATGTGAGCTCCCAAATGAAGTAGGTATGTCTCGCCTAGGAGAGGCTTGAGACTCCCATACACAACAAGTGGAGGTATGTAACCAATTATAGTGGCCCTCAGCTTCAACACATATAGTGACTGTGCTGTCCGACCCCTACCTGGCCAGGACACCTGTAGAATAACCTCTGCGAAGTACTCCCTCGATAACCTAGGTAAGGCAACTAAGGTCACCTTAATATAATCAATGCTCAAGCAGACAGTCTTAGGTGGGATTGACTATATGGGTAGGGTAGAAAATCCTAAAACTCTCGAAAGAGCCCCCAGATACGAATACAATCCTAGAAATATCTTTGGTGCTGCTCAGTTATGACCAGGGGTCATTCCAATCAATAACAACTCACACTTCCTCATGCTTAACTCCCTTGTAAGAGGATAAACCTGAGAAACACTAATTATATAAAGGAATTTCACACTCTCACCTGGACAGACACATAAATGTTTCGTTTAGTGGTCTTGGAGAATTTACTCACAATGAACTATTCCAAGACCCTAAAACCTAATCTTGTTGGTGCACCCTATAAAAGAAAAGAGTGTAATTCATTTTATTATGCAGTAATTTTAATTGTCTTATTAGTCAAAAGGGAAAATGGTCGTGCAACTAATGATGTTATGATGCAATAAGAAGTAAAGTGCACACCTAACAATCAATGCAAATGCACTGTGTTGAATGAAAAATAGGGTGTGCTAGTACGTGAAGTGAAAAAATTTTCTTCAAATTAATATGCAATCATTCCTATATGAAAATATGACTAATACTCTCCAAGCAAACCTAATGCAAGTACCATGCAAAATGCAAAATGAAATAATGCATAATGATGCAAAAAGCAAATGTTTTTATATTTTCTGAATTAAAATGAGATAATAAAGCAAAAGTATGACTCTACAACTCCCAAACTCTGCAAGCACTATCAGATAGCACCCAATCAAAGCACTAAGGTAAAATAGACCTAATGCACTAATCCCAAACAAAAAATAGAAAATGAAATGACAAGAACATTCTTAAGAAGAAAAAAAAGTCAAACTAAAAAGTGTATCCGGGTAGAAATAGAGGTGTATATAGACTCTAGAAGCATCCAAGAAGACTCAGCAATCATCCAAACTCGCCCAGCAACACTTAATCTTCCCCCAAAAGGAAAAACTCAAGGCATACACGACGGTGTGCAGAAAACCCACGTATATACATGTATATCATAGTAAAAACTGCATGTACACGCGACTGTGAAGACAAAACTCACGTACAGGAAGAAAAAGAGATAAAAAAAGGTAAAAAGACAACCTGAGATAGAATTTACTTCTATCAGAAACTACTAGGCAAACATGCCCACAGACTCAACTCAGAAACAGAGAAATCCGAGCAATTCAAGAACACTGAATGTCGATAAAACCCCCAAAGGAAATGACTAGGAACTCCCCAGTATGGTTTCCAATTCTGTTACGGATAAAAATTCCTATGGATTGGGGTACCAAAACAAATAGAGTAACTGCAGAAATCAATCCCTTCCCATATGCAAGAGAAACAAAACATCTAACACTAAAGGATCTCGAAACATACCTTATTCCGGATGGTTGGTGTAGATCCCCATTGATCTTTTCCAATCTCGCTTGTATTAGCAATTTGCTCTCTCAACAATCAGCAAACATGATAGGCATGCTATATAATGGTGTTAGACCTACTCTAGCATATATAATCAATAACTTATAAGCATTTAAAAGCATCCATGGATTCAATATTCATTTAAATACACATTATTGGACAGGAAAATATATTTCTATTAATATAAAATCAGAGATTATAATAGTGACAACCTCTGTCGACACGTTTGCGAACCGGAGAAACTGAGTCCTCCACCTGGTCCTCCACCAAATCAATCCTCCATCTCTCGATAGCAAGCTCACAAGCAAAGGCAAGCTTGGGTAGAACACAAAGTTCTCCAAGGGACAAAGGGATGCAAACTCAAGTATAAGCTTTGGCAACAATGGACTATAGTTTTCTTGCTCTTTAATTCCTCTCCTTTCAATGTATCCAAAGGGTTCCTTATATAGTGCTTCAATGGGGTAATGGAAGGTCAAATCAGAATGATCTCAAGGTATATAGAAGGCCAAGAGACAATGACTCAGATCCACATCAAGGAAAACTCCAAAACTATTTGGCCTTTTGCACACACCCTGATGTATGCAGGTTTGAGGGTCATATCCACGTATATACGTGAGAATAGGTTTAAAAGTTGCGCATGGAAAATAATGCATGTTTTTAGGGATGATCTTGGAAACATCAAAGGTACATAAATAGTCCATAGGTTCCAAAGATTCTACAGAGGGACAGGGAATGCCATAAATGTGTGATCCACCATGTGTGGTAAAATCAGCTGTAACAAGGGTTAACCTCTATGAATTTTCATGAATTTATTACATTAATGATTCTCCCAATAGGAACATAGGGGTACAAAAAAATGCAATATATAAAATATACAAGTGAATACATTTCAAAGTTACAAATACATCAACACTCCCTCTTAACTAGGAAGGCATTCTCATGACACAATTCATTAGCACAAGTCTTCGCCACTGGATCATTCATCAAAGCTAGATCATCATCAAAGTTGGACCATCACTGGATCATCATCATTTCTCCCGCTATCTTAAGCAAATGGTGCTATATCTCAATTATACTCATCATAGGAAGTTCTACAGAGCAAACCCTTTTTCATGTTGGTAGTAGGCCTAGCCTCCATGTAGGTATTCATATTATACAACACTTATATCTTACCATGGGAGGAACACATCCTGCAACCATGTCAGAAAGGATTTGCACTTACATCTGACCATGTGGGGAACACATCCCACAACCATGTCAGAAAAGTTCTACACTTACATCTGACCATGTGGAGAACACATCCCACAACCATGTCAGAAGGGCTCTGCAATTACATCTGACCATGTGGGGAACACATTCCACAACCATGTTATAATGGATTTGCACTTACATCTGACCATGTAGGGAACACATCCTACAACCATGTTAGAAGGGCTCTGCACTTACATCTGATCATGTGGGGAACACATCCTACAACCATGTCAGAAGGGCTCTACACTTACATCTGACCATGTGGGTAACACATCCCACAACCATCTCAGAAAGGCTCTGCACTTACATCTAACTATGGGAGGCCCTACCTACCACCATGTCAGAAAGGCTCATGGACTCATCACTTCCCCTTGGAAGGAACCTCGATCTAGAGAACACCAAGCTTATCCCTGAAGTACTCAAACTTCACTCTGCCCATTTCTAGCATATAATCATATCAATGTTGATTACATCCAAGGATAACTTGTGAGATTTTCCAGGACTGATTACATCCGAGGACAACCTACATGATTGTTTGCGTCTAAGCAACCTACGAGCTTCACCAAAATTTTATGCTTAGACAACCTGTCTCACCGACTATGCTAAAACTTCCTCTTTAGAGAGATATTGATATGGATCACAAAATGGAGCTTCATTGCTCCTCTCTTAGCTGTACTCATCACCATACAGTACTACTTCTTGCTAAACCAAGAGATCACACCTAATCCCATACTTAAGCAGCACCCCGAAGTGTTCTTCCTATCAATGGAATTTCCTGCCCAATCTGAATCCACATAACCTTTTAGATTAATATTACTTATTCGCTTCATACTTGAGCCCATAATCATCTATACCCTTTAAGTACCTCACTACATGCTTTGCAACCATTAGGTGAACATGTCTCGAATCCGTTAGGAACTGGTTCAAAGTGTTTGCAACAAAGCAAATATCTAGTCTCGTATTCACTAGGTACATCAAGTATCCAATCATCTTATGATACATCGTGGCATCAACCGACTCTGGAAAAGCATCACTCAATAGCTTCATGTTTGATTCCATATATGTGGTCATGGCCTTGTAGTCCATCATCCCAAACTTCTTTAGGATCTCCACTGCATACTTCCCTTGTCCTAGGGAAATTCCTTCCACATTCTGCCACACCTCCATGCCTATAATGTAGTGCATCATATCCAAGTCCTTCATCTTGAACTCGGCAACAAGCCTCCTTCTTGCAAATTTAATGAGTTCCTCTTTTTTGTCAGGAAAAATTCATCAACATATAACAAGAGCATCATTGGTCTTCTGCCTTCAACCTTGAAGAAAAGGTTGGAATCTTCTTTACTCTCAGTAACACCTAGAGCCATTAGTAAGCCCAATATATTCTTCAGTCACTCCCTCTGAAGCGGAGCATCATTCTCCCTTTGCCTTTCGTACTCTATGAACTAAAACATTCTCTACTAGAGTGACAAGTAGCTTCCTCTGCTACTAATATTCTATGTATCCATCTAGGGTCACTAGATACCATGATCCTTTATCTTGAACCTTTTCAAAAGTTCTTCTCACACCCATCTGTGAGCTTGTCATCCTCTATAGGCTTTCATCTTCAACCTTGTAGTAAAGGTTAAGATCTTCATCACTATAGGTGATCTTCAAGATCCTCATGTATGTGTTATCCCACAGATTCCTTTTGAGCTCATACAAGGCCTTATTTCTTTCTTTGCACACATGAGACTGGCTGTCACATGGCTTGACATCTAGTGGCTGCAAATGTCTCTTCGTATTCTATGCCTTATTTCTATGAGAGGCATCGTGCTATGAATATTTACTTGTATCCCATGATATTGTCATCTATTGCAAGCTAGATCTTGTATATCCATATGGAAGATACTACGGACTTTCCTTCGAGTCTCGATACCGCATCCTAGACATCATTCTTCTTGAGCTGGTGCAATCCTTCCCTTTCTTCTTGGCTATTTATTCATAGCTGGAAGCATCTACATCAATGATGTTGCTCAACAGTGTCACATAACTGCACTATGTCTGAGACCTCTTTCTTGTTCGGGTACACAGGGTACTCCCAAAAGACCGAACACCAAGAACAACCACTCACACAAATAGATCACATATCAACACATCGATATTTTGATGTGGTTAAAACCCTCGATAGGGAAACAGTCCACAACCCCAGCCAAATAGATTCTTGGAGAAATTTATTATGCAAAATAAATAAAGTTACAAATGAGCTTCTCATAATTGATCAACTAGCCAAGGACCGTCCATGCTCTTTAAATAGAGATCATGGACCAATCGGGTGTTAAGCCACAGATCAATTGTAGGTATGATCTAAGAGAAGTTGAACCATCATATCACTTTATGTCTAGAACATATCATGACCATCAGATTAGAATATTTACAAATGCATACTAATGAATACTAAAGAAACACACTTTACATAACATATATCTTACACAATTTGATCTTAAGTAACTCCTAAGTGTCTAAATATCCTAACATCCCCCCTTAAGAAAAACTGGGATAGGATTGAAGGATTTGTAAAAGTGACACTATTAGGAGAAAGAAGGAGGCATTAGAGCCTATCCCCCCTTAATGACACATTCCTGCACTCCTAACATAGATCGAATTTTAGAAAACTTCACTTCTGTAAGAGACTTGGTGAAGATGTCTGCATCTTGATCATCTGTAGGGAAATAGAGCACTTCAAGAACACAATCATGAACAAGATTTCTGATGAAGTGCATGTGTAGCTCAATGTGTTTGATGTTGATGTAGAAATGGATATTTGGAAAGCTTGATGTTACTTTGATTGTCACACCAAAGTGGAGTAGGCTATTGCTGCTCAAATCCAAACTCTGAAAGGATCTGTCGAAGCCATAAAGCTTCCTAACTGGCATTCACTGCGGCTCGATATGCTACTTCTGCTGAAGAAAGGGAAAGAGATTGTTGTTTCTTACAAGCCCAAGTGACAGGTACAAATCCCATATTGAAAACATAACCTGCAGTAGAATTTCGATCATGAGGATCGCAGGCCCAATCTGAATCAATGAAACCAACCAACAAAGGTGTCCCCCCTGTACTGTAATGAATCCCAAGCTGAATGGTACCTCAAATATATCTTAGTATTATTTTTGCTGATTTCCAGTGATTTTCATGAGGTGTTTTCATATAACGGGAAACACGACCAATGACAAAGGAAAGGTCAGGATGAGAATGAGTCAAGTATAAGAAACTACCAACAAGCTGACGATACAAGGTGGCATCTACTTCATGGGAAGTACAAGTGGCAAAATTTTTGACTCCAGACTGGAAGGGAGAAGGGGGAGGTTTACAATATTCCATGTGAAAGCAATGAAGAAGGTCATGAGCATACTTAGACTAGGAAAGAAAGATTCCTTCTTTGGTTTGCAAGACTTGGAGACCAAGAAAATAATGCAAATGTCCTAAGCCTGACATTTCAAAATTTTGCTTAAGACTGGATTTCACATGGGTTAAAAGTTTAGGGTCACTACCAGTAAGGATAAGATCATCAACATAAAGAACAAGTATTATGATTTGATTTCCTACTTTCTTGGTATAGACATTGGGTTCAGAATGGAATCTAGAAAAACCAGTGTCAAGGAGAAAGCTATCCATTTTGGCATGCCAAGCTCTAGGAACTTGCTTAAGGCCATATAAGGATTTATTAGGGAGACAGACAAGGCTAGAGTTATTTTGAACATATCCAAGAGGTTGTTCGATGTAAATTTCCTCCTATAAATAACCATGTAAGAAGGAAAACTTGACATCCATTTGATGGACTTCCGATTTATGTAAGGTTGCAAGGGAAAGAACAAGGCAGATGGAGTTCATTTTTGCGACAGGAGCAAAGGTTTCATTGTAGTCAATCCCCTCAACTTGGGAAAAACCTTTGGAAACTAAACTTGCCTTAAGTATTTCAACACTTCCATCTGATTTATACTTAGTTATGTAGACCAATTTACATCTAACATGTTTTCTTCATTTTGGAAGAGGAACAAGATCCCAAGTATCATTCGCCATTAAGGAATGATATTCTTCATCCATAGCTGCATCCCAATTTGGATTTCCTAAAGCTTCTGCAAAAGTTTCTGGATCATGATTCTTGAAAACTTGAGCCAAAAGAGAAAAGGCTCATTGAAACTGAGAACATGTACGAGGTTGATCTCTAGGATCACTGACAAGATCACCAGCTGCTTCACATGTTGAATGGACCCATTGAGGAAGCACTTGTGCTGGTGCAACTGGAGGAACATGAACAGGTGGAGGTGGATTTTCATCCTCACCGTCATCATCAGAAACTGAAGTTGGAAACTTGTTAAGGAAGTTGGAAGTAGAAGAAGGCATAATCTTTGAATCAGGCTCGTAAGCCAAAGATGGAACACCCGCCAAGTTAGGCTCCCAGGCCAAGAGATTTTCATCAAATTTAACATCTCTTCTAATTATTGTATCATGAGAATGTGGATGAAGAAGTATATAACCTTTTATATCTTCAGAATATCCAACAAACATGCACTTTTCACTTTTAGGCTACAATGCTTTCCATTTTTCATCCGGAATGTGAGCCCATGCTTCACTACCAAACACACGGAACTGACTTACATCTGGTTTAATTTTACTCCATGCTTCTTCCGATGTTATACCTTGTAAAACTTTAGTGGGTGTGTGATTAACTATTTAATTTGCACAATTTATAGCCTTGGCCCAATATTGAAGACTTAGTCCCTTAGATTGGATCATACAATTAGCCATTTCTTTTAAAGTGAAATTATTCCGTTCAGCTACACCATTTTGTTGTGGTGTATATGGAACCGTTTGTTGTTGTTGGATTCCTTGTTTAGTGTAGAAAGTAGTGAAATTTTTGTTAACATATTCTCTTGCATTGTCAGATCTTAACTTAATAATTTGATGACTAGATTGTTTTTCAACAAGGGCCTTTTTGGCAAAGAACATGTTAAATACTTTGCTCTTAAGTTTTAGGAAATAAACCCAAGTGCATCTGGAGTAGTCATCAATGAAAGTTAAGAAATATTTGAAACCATAAAAGGAAGCAGATGGAAGAGTACCACACAAGTCACTATGCACAAGCTCCAAGGGAACCGAGGCGTGCCAAGATGCATGTTTGTCAAAACTGTCGTGATGATGTTTTTCTAGTACACAACCAGAGCAAACACCATCCCTACAAGATACCATCGAAAGACTTGTCCCCATATTATCTTTACA
This sequence comes from Pseudotsuga menziesii, assembly GCA_001517045.1. Classification (NCBI taxonomy): domain Eukaryota; kingdom Viridiplantae; phylum Streptophyta; class Pinopsida; order Pinales; family Pinaceae; genus Pseudotsuga; species Pseudotsuga menziesii. The sequence continues at coordinate 27,708 of LPNX010822848.1, forward strand.
TATTTGTTGCAATGAGCAATAATTCAAGTGACCAAATCACTCATGCAAAATTTTGCTCAAGTTATCACTGTGAGCAACAAAAACTGAAGGAAAAGGTGATGGCCCAAAGTTTTTAAATTTGTACAACTTGGTAATATCATCAACAATTCCAGTATCAAGGACATTTTGAGGATATTTAAAATCCTTGATTACAACTTGGTGAGGTGTACACGTCACAATTTTACCTTCAGCCGAATGAGTGATTTGATAGACTGATAACAAATTGCAATAAATTCTTGGAACACATTGTACATCGCTAAAATGACCATTTTCTACTGGAACTGTTCTAGATCCTACAAAACTTAGAGAACTATCATCACCAACAAATATTTGTTTGGTGTTACATTCATGCATAGTAAAAAAGATGGCTTGATCCTTAGCCATATGATAAGATGATCCAGAATCAATGAGCCATTCATTTGAACTAGAAGAAGAAGATGCAGTATAAGAGTAACCAAAAGCACAAAGTGCATGTCCATGAGAGGTAGATTTTGAAGACGAATCTAGGCTGATGTGGTGCTTCTTCATTGTTGCTTCCAAGGCTACCATATTCTTGAAACACTTAGATTCATCATGATTATCTTTCCCACAAAAATCACAATGACGCTCAGTCTTCTTTCCTTTTAGCTTGGATCCTTCGTAATTTTTTAAAGAAGGAGCTGGCTAAGAGGGTTTGGGACCCTTGTTTGGCTTATTATTGCGAAAAATCTGCTTCTTGGGAGGCTTGGACTTTTCTTTCTGTTGGGACAATAAGGCTTTCCCAGATGTATCTACATTGTTAATTATTCCAAGATGAATGAGCTTATCTTGCTCTCTAATTAAGGAATCACAAAAGGATTCAAGACTAGGCTCTTAATAGCTAGTTGCAGTCAAGGATTCTTTCATTGAGTAAAATGTAAAATGTAGATACAAAAACAGAATATGCAGGTCCAAGTCTGGAAATAATATGATAAATACATTGTTTGTCTTCTTTCTTAATATTTCATTCTTCACATAAGAGTCTAAGAGTTTTATACTTAGATAAATAATCTTGAATGCATGAAAAATCACTTGGATTCAAAGAAATCAACTCATTCTCAAGTTGATGGCCTCGAATTTCATTGTGTTTACCAAACACGGATTCCAACTTTTCCCAAGCTTTATCAGGTTCATCAATTCCAGATATGTGGAATCGCAAATCAGTAGATATTGACATCCCAATCAATCCATGAGCTTCATCAGATCTATTTTCCCATTTTATTTTCTTATCATCATCAACGGGTTCTGTTTCTTTCCTCGAGGTAATTCTAAAAGTCCCCTACTTCGTAGAACATCTTCCATATGATATTTCCATGAGAAATAGTTAGAAGTGGTGAGTAGAATATCACAAGGGGTGGCCATACTGTAAGATAATGGATAAATAAATAGAAACTAACTGTTTGGATGCAAAGATCTAAAAAAATTAGGCCGTTTAAAAAAAACGGCATTGAAAACTGATTCTGTATGATGCAATTATGCTTGATCAAAGAAAATGTTGAAGATGTGCCTAATAGTGACATGGCAGATATTAACTTGACCGACTAAAAAAAAGAACCCCCTTCTTCCCAAAAAGAACATTTGACAATCACTTATAAGAAAGTTTCTTTTAAGTGAATCCCTTTTGTAAAATAAGTGATGTTCACTTTTACAATAATGGTACTTTAAATAGTGCGGCAATAAAAAGAACTTAAGTGACTCATATTTTATTTTATTTTATTTGAGTGAGATGCACTTTTACAATAAAGTAACTTGAAAATAGAAATTGCATGCACTAAAAACTAACTTAATAAGACTTGAACTCAAGACCTATTAAGGAATAAAACAACTTTGGACAAAGTGAGCTAAGTTTAAAAGGTACATAAAAGAAGCGAATGAGGAAGGGAGCCATTTGTTTTTACTCTTCTCTCTCAGTTTCCATGCTTGATTCTTTTTCCTGCAAATCACACCATAAACTGAAAAAAAAACAAACAAAAAATACCTTTCCACACTTGTGGAGTTAGATCTTGTTAGCTTACCCATAAATTCTGTGTTTTCTCTCTGTTTCTGATTCACCACGATCGCACAAGGTGCACAACAAAGAGAATACGTAGCTGAGAAAACCCTTTCCCTTTATGTTTCTGATTTGCCATGATCATGCAAGGTGCATAGAAAAGAGCATATGCAGACAGGGAAGGAAAAAATCCAAGACTAAAAAAAAAAATATCTAAATAATAAAATTGATAGATATATGAGATACTTAAAAATAAAAATAAAACAAATCTATCACTGTAACATTATACCTTTAGATCTGCCGAAATGGGTGTTTCTGGAGCAAACATAAATGGTTTTCAATGAAATGAAAACTATTTACAAATGGAAACGAAGCTCTGGACGCAATGGAACACCTCCCATAAGCTACAAATAGACATAAATTCTAGAACCAGAAACCCTTCCAAAGTTTCAACAACACCGATTCAAGATCTAGATCACAAATGGAAGTGACTATTCATAAACGCTTTGATACCATGTTTGGGTACGCAAAGTACTCCCAAAAGATGAGACACCAAGAACAACCACTCACACAAATAGATCACAGATCAACACACCGCTATTTTAACGTGGTTAAAAACCTCAAGAGGGAAATAGTCCACGACCCCAACCAAATAGATTCTTTGAGCAATTATTATGCAAAAGAAAGAAAGGTACAAATGAGCTTCTCATAATCGATCAACTATCCAGGGACACTCCATGCTCTTTAAATAGAGATCATGGACCAATTGGGTGTTAAGCCGCATATCAATGGTAGGTATGATCTAAGAGAAGTTGAACCATTGGATCACTTTATTTCTAGAACATATCGTGACCGTCGGATTAGAATATTTACAAATGCATACTAATTCATACTAAAGAAACACACTTTACCTAACGAATATATTACACAAGTTGATATTAACTAACTCCTAAGTGTCTAAATATCCTAATATTTCTTCCTTTGAAAGTGTCATCATATTATTCTTCATCTTGTATTATTTCTCGAATTGTCGTCACTTGTTCTTTGGAACAAGTCTCATCCTTCTTTTCTTGTAGGTGATTGTACACAATCTTTCCTACAAGTCAAATGCATTAGTTGTATGGTTAGAAACATTTCATAAGGAATATTCATAATGGAAAATTATTATGAATAAATTTATAATCATGCAACTATTTTATCCAATAAAACACTCATCCATATCTCACAGAAACTTTCTAGATGCCTTCCAGTTCTACCATGACAACATTGAGATTGTGCACTAATCCAATATGTCAGCAAAGAGGTTTCATTCTAGATAAGTAGCAATGGAGAGTTTTATAACATAATCAGATACTTACCCATCACATTCATATTAGTAGTATTCTGTTATTAATGCAAACATTCTATCATGCATAATACATCAACTGAATATAAACAAATGCATAACAAAATAATATCATGAAATGACAATTGAATACTTATCTTTATTTGTTTCGTGGGTAGAGTCCTTCTTGAGCCTTTATCTTCATCATATTTTTTATTCATGACAACATCATTTCTTATACAAGTGCTAAGATGGATAAGAGGTTCTTCAAGAATTGAGTCCTTCATATTCCTCGTCATTGAGGGATCTTCTTTGAATCGTGATAGCTTGATCTTCAGCTTCTCCAATCATCTCTTCTCTTATTATGAGTTGAGATTCTTCTTATGTGCACTCTTCCTAGAGTCTATTGAAGGTATTCACTTCCTTATGGCACACATTCCTTGAATGAATGAATCCCATGATCCTGGAAGGCCAATCAAGGTGGCTATAACAACATCTTCTTCTTCTTCTTCTTATTCTATTGCTTCAAGTTGTTCTTTGATTTGAGAGACGCTTTTAAAGTATGACTGTATGGTCTCTGCATTCTGGATCTTTACATTCTTCAACTGGTTTCTCAAAGTCATATTCTGATTTATATTCTTCCCTTCAAATAGCTTGGTCAAGGAATCAAACATCTCTTTAGGTTTCTTTAGGGAAGACACCCACGGTATAAGGCAATCCTTGATAGAATCAACAATAATCATCTTGGCCTTGACCAAGTTCTTCGTGTGTAAGGCTTTTAGCCTCATCTCCCTCTGGAATTGGAACCTCTCCACTTATGTAGGTGTCTAATTCATTTTCTTAAAGAACTAGTGATATCCTATACTTTCATGTTTGGAATTTGTCAGCTTCACCAAGCTTGTCATCAAGATAGTGTGATTAGTCATTTTGAAATGAAAAACTCAAATGTAAATAGCAAAAGATTAGATCTTACTGATTTGAGGTGTTCGTCTTGGTTTCGGATCTAGCTAATATAGGGTTTGTAAGGGAAACCCCAATTTTCAAAACTAGGAATCTTTCAAATATGATTGGATAGAAATATGCATCTCCTCAAGGAGAGATGAGAAGCATACTCATTTTCCCAAAACTGTGATCAGAACTGCAAAATATCTGATGCCCTAGTTTTCTTCAATTTCTTGTACATAATTTCCTAACATTGTTTCTGAAATACATCTGAAAGTACTACTCCTATGTGTCTAAAAATTCACACTAAATTAGGGTCATCTTTCCTCTTTCCAACACCGTAGGTTTGAGCATAATTGGTTTCAACAATTGGGACTTATGAGAGTTCTCCCAAGGGGACGTATTTCAGGACTGTTCAGCATAGCGAACTTGTACAGACTGCAACATGTCATTGTTTCATCTTCGGGGTATGAAACTTAAAAAAAAAAAAATGCAGTCCATTCCCTATCTAGAACATCTTGAGAAACTTAATTTGGACCTTCATATCCCAAGATATAGCAATTTTCCCTAGGTGTATTGTTTAGGGATGAATCCAGGGAGAAGATGGAACCCTGATTTTGAGGAATCATATCTCCCAGAATATAGAGAATCTGAGGCTGAAAAAATTACATAGGGTACATTAGGAATTCATATTTGGCCTATAAATGTTTTGGCTCCTGATCCTTATCCAATTTTGAGATATAGAGAATGAAGCAAAATGACTAGTTTTAGTCTTTTAGGGTTTTCTAGTCTGGGGTAAGATTAGGGTTTGACTCTCCCGAAGTTTCACCCAAACAAAAATTTCGATATTGGTCTCTAAATTTCAATTTTGAGGAGGAGGTAAATCCTATGCTGGGCTCACTCAAAAATTCCAATTCTTTGAAAATCCCTAATTTGTAATGTCCCAAATTTTACATTGGGTCACAATGGCCAAATCACATTTTCCATATTCATGAAAGTTGTCAAAGGGATGCTAAAAGTCAAATAATTGCCAAGGTGGAAAATCACTAGTTTCCTAGCTTGGGGGTGGAAGATTTGAGATTTGGAATAAGGGGGTGTTGCAGCTGCAACTGTCCTCCCAAATTTTTAAAATTTTGGACCCTTTTTTTTATTCTATCTTGCTTGAAATTGTTTGGATTCCTGAGCTCTGTTTTTCTCTGTTACAATTTTGGATTTTGAGGTTGAATTGAGGTCAAATATGCCTCTTTCATCTCAGAAGATGAATGATCTAAAAACTGTCAATGCTTTTGACTGTGGGACTTAGCATTTTAATCTTTTTCGATAGTTTGGTTTTATCGTTGTCAGACCTTTGTTGAAGATTGAATCGGGGTTTTAGTTCTATATGCCGCCACTGTTTTGGAGATGAAACAAACTATTTTAACCGTTGCATAACTTTAAAGTCTCCCAAGCACTTAATGTTTTTATGATTTTTCATGTTCCAATGATTTGTGAATCAGGGCACTAGTCCTCTTTATAGAGCCACCGTTGCGGAAGCTAAACGATGAATGTTCCGATGCATGGTTCCTAGTCCTGCCGATTCCGTGGTTTTATTGCCTAAACTTTGCTTTGCAATGTTTTTTGTTATCACTATCAGATCGACATTTTAATTTGATTGGAAGGCTAGTCCTTTCGATGCATCGACACGGCAACAGCATTAAGTTTTGACTCACCGATATATAGTCCTTAACTCTTCCGATCACCGGTGATTTTTTTCTTTTGATCGCGGAAACCATAGCCTGATGGTCTTCCACCGTGGCAGATCCATAGTGGATTGTCTACCCAATGCTTATTTTTTTCCTGCCTTTTGGTGTGTGTTTTTACCCTATTTTATGGGTGGTAGAGATTTCTCATTCTTTTATCATGTTAGAATTTTTGTGTTGAGAACACAATGTAGGGCCGCACACTTGTGATTAGTTTTCTTGACAGTATGGTTTACGTTCATTGAAAAGATGCAGTCTAAATTAATGATGAAGTTTTCATTTTAACTGCAGGCGGACTTAGAAGATTCTTTAGACCCAGTTTGATGATTATTTCTACAAATAAGATATATCTAAAGGACAAAGTAGAAAAGAGTTGGCTGAAAATTAAGAAGCAGAGATGTTGTTCACAAAAGTAGATAGAGAAGGTTCGAGATCAGCAGGATCTCAAAAGGATCAACGGTTATCAAGCAGAATCGATAGCAGAAAAATCCCAAGCTTAGAAAAGGGTCATCAGTCATCAAACTGGTCTCTCTTTACAAAATGCTTGTAAATCTTAATCTAAAAAGTAACGTATTGTATGAATCATGAGCACTCACAAAGGACAAAATTGTGATATTAAACGGTTGGGGGATCCCAAAGGTCACCAGGGGGGGAAACCCAAAGGTTTTGTTGTTTTGTATAAATATAGGAAAGCTAGAAGGAATAAAGGACTTTTTCCCAGTGATACTGGTGAGAACACATTGTAAGACGAACTATTTCATTTTGCAATATACTGTTACAGTTTTTCCTATTGGAGAAAGCTTTGGTGGAATGTTCAAATTTTGTTCAATAGATGTTGTTGAAGGGGAACTATTTCGTTTTCAGCCTTTATTCATTAACCGTGAGATCGTTCTAACTTGTTGAACCTATGTTCTTTTATGAATGTTCTCTGGTTTATTTTATGATAATTTCCACTATGAGTAATGAATGTTTTCACAGACAATGAGCTATCTTGTTGTTCATCCATCTATTCATGTTTATGTGTTTTGAATCAAAGAACAACTACCTCTGATTTTTCTTAATGCATGAACAGTAATACATTACTCATTAAATGATAATCTCACTCCCTAGGGATAGCTTAGTTAGTTTTATTTCCTATTGTGTGTGGTTCAGATGCGAGAGAGTCTAATATGAGAGGTAAGAACCTGTGCATCACATTGTGACCACTCCTCATATTCTTTATCAATTTGAATTTTAGATAGGCACTTGCATATCATACTTAAAATTAAAAACACAAAAATATATACGGTGGACCGGGCCGCAACAGGTAAAACATTTTAATTTTTGTTACTTGACCTACGATAGTCGGACCGTAAGCCGGATGGATTCCCCATACCAAACAGCCATGGGCTAGTTGGGAACGTTGACTGAGGAGAATCCCTTGTTGTTGTTGCCTACAATTTTCCAGGCCTCAACAGTTTTAGGTGCTAGAAGGAGGGCCACTAGTGCATGGCTGGCCGAGGAAACCCATTGCCTCGAAATTAATCCACCAATGATAGTTCAGAAAGCAGTTTATTTCCCAATCTGATTCCTAAAGAGAATTGGATAGAACACTTGTATTCTGTGGACAACGAAGTTTTTAATGATCTGAGAAGACATACTAGGGCTTATGTGAAAATTATTGGAGGATTACCGATTATCTTTGATTTACCCAAAAGAGAGCATAAGAAAAAAGACCCTTTTGTATTGGAAGACTCAGTTTTGGTTGGAGATTTGGAAAAATTGGTAGAAACATCCTTGCAAGAAGTTGTTCATCCTTTGAATCAAGTGGGCCCAAACACACTTTGTTGTTCACCTGTTAATACTCCTATTCATTCACCACCTCACTCTCCACCCATAATCATGGTAGGCGTAAACGCTAATAAACCACCTAACCCACCAAATCCACCACCTACTTGGAAATCCATATCACCTTTAAACCTAACACCTCCTTTGCATTACTTACCTTAGGCTTTTGAGAAAATACTGCCCAAATTTGACCCAAGTGAAAATATTTTAGTAGATGATCACTTGCAAAGTTTCTACTTGGCCATAGAAGGACTAAAGGCTAGAGAACATGAAGATGTAGTCTGTAGACTTTTTCCACATACCCTTAAAGGAGCAGCATCCTCATGGTATTTTGGTTAGCCTAAAAACTCAATCCCAGACTGGGATACTTTTGAAAGGATATTCAAAAGCAAATATGCAGCCCAGAAGACTCATGCAGCTCTCATCAAAGGACTGTGCGCTTTAAATAAAGAAAGAAAAGAAAAGGTGCATAGTTTTACCCAAAGGTTTGCGGCTTATCTTAAGAATTTCTCCGCAGCTGATAAGCCCTCTGATAAAGTTCTGATTGAGTATTATACTTCAGCTTTGGGGACTGACTTGGCCATGTTTGCAAAGGCTCAAGTTAAACCTACGTTATCAGAGACTTATGAAGAGGCTGAGAGAGTAGAAGCTGAAAAAGAAAGCATAGAAGATTATCCTGAGCAGTCAGGAGAGAAAACGTTTGGGAAGAAAGCCTTATTAATGTTTGAGCCTAAAGAGGAGAAATCACATGATTTTGAAGGAATGTTAAAAATGATGCAGAAAATTTCTAACAGAATAATAGATTTGGAAAAGGAAAAGGAAGCTCAAAAAGTATATAAGTCTTACTACAAGAGAAGAGTGGATGACAATCAGTCTAAATCTCCTTCACACAGTCCTGCATCAATGAACTTAATGGAGGTAGGTATGGATAACTTTTTCACTTTCCACCAACAACCCCATTCTAAAAAAAATTGTCCTCAATGGATAAATTCAATGACATTAGTGATGAATCAGCTGCTGGATTCCAAATTAACAGAATCTGATAATGAAGAAGAAAAGGGTGGTAAATCCACAGAAATACAAGAGAATGATGCTTTGGTATTATGGGATTGTGTCTCGCTTTTTGATATAGAAGAAGGTACTCTGAAACATGAGGAGATATTGGAAACAAATGTGGCAAAAAGAAGCCAGGATTTGGTGAATAAAGACAATTCAATACTCCCAAAGATCAAGAAATTGCAAGAGAATGTAAAGAAACTACAAAAGAACAACACAGATGATGAAATACCTAAACTTACCATTAGCAGTCAAGATCCGAAACAAGTAAACATGCCTGCTAATCCTATTGAAGACAAAGTGGGTAATGTCAAGGAAAATCTCAAAACACCTGAAGTATGAGAGGAAGAGCTTCCCACAAACAACCAACCTATAGAAGAAATTGTTCAAGCAAGTGTGGGAGGTAAGACTAGGTTTAAAGCTCCACCATTCCTTCTAACTTTGGAGATTTTAAATCATAATGTGCACAATTTTTTGGTAGACTCAAGATCATCAGTAAATGTTATCCCACTTGCAGTCTGCAAAAAGATTAATGGACACCCTAAACCTACTACCTGGTAGGTTACTTAATTAGATAGGACTAATGTGAAAGTAGTCAGGGAGATGGAGGATGTCCTGATTTGTTTATCTACAAATGAAAATATATGTCAGTATATTGATATTGTAGTAGCAGACATACCTAATGGTTATGGACTGATTTTGAATAGATACTAGTTAGGATGACTAAATGGGTATTTTGCTTCAGATTGGTCACATTTGTGGTTGCCTCAGAAGGGAAGTCCAAATCAGATTAAAATATTAAGAGAGCCCTACATGAAACACAATGTCACGCAATTGGAAGAGAAAAATGAATCAGTGAAATTCGTATTGGGAAATTATCTAATTGAACTTGAACTAGAAAACTTTGCATCAGAAGAAGCCAGCAACATATCAGACACCCAACCCGATCTCCTTCGGTTTTCACAGGCTAATGAGATTGATTGTAAAGTAGTAGTTTCAGTTTCAGATATAGTTTTTTCAAGACCAATAGATGTAGTTTTTGATAATGGTTGTGTCTTTTTCATTTTGCAGTCAAGCCTAGCCCCTTAACTTACAAATTTCCAGATTTATAGGGGTTGAGGATTGACCAGTTAGTGGTTTAGTTCTGAAATGTTATTTTTCTTGATTTTTGTTTCTTGAATTATCTTATACATAAATAAATTGATTTGGTTGTTTATTTTTTTATTTACTTTACTTCTGTTTGTTTTTTAGTTTATATTTTGTTTGATTTCAATAAAAAGAGGCAAACTTTTGGTTGCATGGAAAGCATCAGAATTATGGATTAACTGAAATCCTTGATTATATGACTATGTACTATTGTTTTATCTAAAAGATTTTCTTCTAGTTTGACAGTTTTCTTGAATGGCTATGCACACATTGAATTCCTACTTAATCCTTGTAAAATAAATCAGGATCAAAAGGTCTGGAATACTATTTCGAGGCTCCATCCATCTCACATTTTAAAAATGTCTTAGGGAGTGACAGCAAAAGACCGATGGAAAGAAAGCAGGGTAAACAGTATATTATATATAAATGATCCCATGCCAGGAATTGAAAGCCAAAAGGGAAAATAAGAGTCAAAATCTCCTAAGAAAGCAATATGTATCAAAACAAAGTATTGAACTATATGAGTACAAAATTGCCAAAATTTCTTCTCCGTCCGTGAGCTGAAAATTAAATATATCTCTCACACAAAAGGACACTATGGATAGAGGAGCCTAAATGAATAAAAATTCAGAAAGAAAGGCATGCAGGAGGACTCAAAAAGGACAAAAAAGTATAAAAGCACAAAAAGTGCAAAATGGCATGGGAATGAGGAACAAATGAATATTTTTGTTTACCATATGTTACAATCCTATGGTGTCCAAGTTGGAAGATACCTGAAGACAGAGATAAAAAATGAAACTCATATTCCTGGCCTCAAAAGAGTTATCTTGACTTTGAAATCTTGGTTTCCATTTTCCTCAATTGGACGATCATCAATGATTAAAAGTACATACATTTGCCATTTGGGAAATCCAGACATCTAGAAGAATTCAACATGTTGGGCTTATTGTCAAGCAGTCTGTTACTTAAGGAGGATATTTTCCAGAGACCTAGGTTCACTAGGTAGTCCAATTGCTGCAGCTGCAACTGTCCTCCCAAATTTTTAAAATTTTGGACGCTCCTTTTGATTCTATCTTGCCTGAAATTGTTTGGATTCCTGAGCTCCGTTTTTCTCTGCTTCAATTTTGGATTTTGAGGTTAAATTGAGGTCAACTATGCCTCTTTCATTTTGGAAGATGAATGATCTAAAAACTGTCAATGCTTTTGACTGTGGGACTTCGCATTTTAATCTTTTCCGACAGTTTGGTTTTATCACTGTCAGACCTTTGTTGAAGATTGAATTGGGGTTTTAGTTCTATATGCCACCACTGTTTCGGAGAAGAAACGAACCATTTTAACCATTGCATAACTTTAAAGTCTCCTGAGCACTTAATGTTTTTATGATTTTTCATGTTCCAATGATTTGTGAATTGGTGCACTAGTCCTCTTTACAGAGCCGCCGTTGCGGAAGCTAAACAATGAATGTTCCAATATATAGTTCCTAGTTCTGCCGATTCCGTGGTATTATTTCCTAAACTTCGCTTTGCGATGTTTTTTGTTATCGCTATCGGATAGATGTTTGACTTTGATCAGAAGGCTATTCCTTTCGATGCACCGACACGGCGGCAGCATTAAGTTTTGACTCATCGATATATGGTCCTTAACTCTTTCGATCACCGATGATTTTTTTCTTTTGATCACAGGAACCATAACCTGATGGTCTTCCATCGTTGTGGCTCCATAGTGGATTGTTTTCTCGATTCTTAGTTTTTCCCCGTTGTTTGGTGTGTTTTTTTACCCTATTTTATGGGTGGCAGAGATTTCTCATTCTTTTATCATGTTAGAATTTTTGTGCTGAGAACACAATGCAAGGCCGCACACTTGTGATTAGTTTTCTTGATAGTATGGTTTACATTTATTGAAAATATGTAGTCCGAATTAATGATGAAGTTTTCATTTTAACTGCAGGTGGACTTAGAAGATTCTTCAGACCCAATTTAATGATTATTGCTGCAAAGAAGATATATCTAAAGGACAAAGCAGAAAGGAGTTGGCTGAAAATTAAGAAGCAGAGATGTTTTTCACAAAAGTAGATAGAGAAGGTTCGAGATCAGCAGGATCTCAAAAGGATCAATGGTTATCAAGCAGAATCGATAGCAGAAAAAGCCCAAGCTTAGAAAAGGTTCATCAATTATCAAACCGGTCTCTCTTTATAAAATCCTTGTAAATCTTAATTTAAATAGTAATGTATTGTATGAATCATGAGCAATCACAAAGGACAAAATTGTGAGATTAAATGGTTGGGGGAGCCCAAAGGTCACCAGGGGGGTGGGGGGAAACCCAAGGGTTTTGCTATTTTGTATAAATATAGGAAAGTTAGAAGGAATAAAGGACTTTTTCCTAGTGAGACTGGTGAGAACACATTGTAAGAGGAACTATTTCATTTTGCAATATACTATTACAGTTTTTCCTGTTGGAGAAAGCTTTGGTGGAATGTTCAAATGTTGTTCAATAGATGTTGTTGAAGGGGAACTATTTCGTTTTTATCCTTTATTCATTAACCGTGAGATCGTTCTAACTTGTTGAACCTATGTTCTTTTATGAATGTTCTCTAGTTTAATTTATGATAATTTCCACTATGAGTAATGAATGTTTTCACAGACAATGAATTATCTTATTGTTCATCCATCTATTCATGTTTATGTGTTTTGAATCAAAGAACAACTACCTCTGATTTTTCTTAATGCATGAACAGTAATACATTACTCATTAAATGATAATCTCACTCCCTAGGGACAGCTTAGTTAGTTTTATTTCCTGCTGTGTGTGGTTCAGATGCGAGAGAGTCTAAGACAAGAGGTAAGAACCTGCACATCACATTGTGACCGCTCCTTGTATTCTTTATTAATCTACATTTTAGATAGGCACTTGCATATCATACTTAAAGTTAAAAACACAAAAATATATACGGTGGACCGAGCTGCAACCGGTAAAACCTTTTAATTTTTGTTACTTGAACTATGGTAGCCAGACCGTAAACCGGACGGATTCCCCATACCAAACAGTCACGGGCTAGTTGGGAACGTTGACTGGGGAGAATCCCTTGCTGTTTTTGCCTACGATTTTCCAGGCCTCAATAATTTTTTGTGCTAGAAGGAGGACCTCCAGTGCATGGCTGGCCGAGGAAACCCATTGCCTCAAAATTACTCCACCAGTGATAGTTCAGAAAGCAGTTTATTTCCCAATCTGATTCCTGAAGAGAAGTGAAAAGAACACTTGTATTCTGTGGACAACGAAGTTGTCAATGATATGAGAAGACATACTAGGGCTTATGTGAAAATTATTGGAGGATTACCGATTATCCCTGATTTACCCAGAAGAGAGTATAAGAAAAAAGACCTTCCTATATTGGAAGACTTAGTTTTGGTTGGAGATTTGGAAGAATTGGTAGAAACAACCTTGCAGGAAGTTGTTCAGCCTTTGAATCAAGTGGGCCCAAACACACCTTGTTGTTCACCTATTAATACTCATGTTCATTCACCAGCTCACTCTCCACCCAGACTCATGGTAGGCCTAAATGCTAATCAACCACCTAACCCACCAAATCCACCACCTACTTGGAAAGCCAGATCATCTTTAAACCTAACACCTCCTTTGCATGACTTACCTCAGGCTCTTGAGAAAATGCTGCCCAAATTTGACCCAATGAAAATATTTTAGTATATGATCACTTGAAAATTTTATACTTGACCATAGAAGGACTAAAGGTTGGAGAACATGAAGATGTTGTCTGCAGAATTTTTCCACATACCCCTAAAGGAGCAGCTGCCTCATGGTATTTTGGTCTTCCTGCAAACTCAATCTCAAACTAGGATACTTTTGAAAGGATATTCAGAAGCAAATATGCAGCCCAGAAGACTCATGCAGCTCTCATGAAAGGACTGTGCGCTTTAAATAAAGAAAGAAAATAAAATGTACATAGTTTTACCCAAAGGTTTGTGGCTTATCTTAAGAATTTCTCCGCAGTTGATAATCCCTCTGATAAAGTTTTGATTGAGTATTATACTTCAGCTTTGGGGCCTGACTTGGCCATGTTTGCAAAGGCTCGAGTTAAACCTGCATTATCAAAGAATTATGAAGAGGCTGAGAGAGTAGAAGCTGAAAAAGAAACCAAAGAAGATTATCCTTAGTAGTCAGGAGAGAAAACTTTTGGGAAGAAAGCCTTATTACTGTCTAATCCTAAAGAGGAGCAATCGCATGATTTTGAAGGAATGTTAAAAATGATGCAGAAACTTTCTAATAGAATAATAGATTTGGAAAAGGAAAAGGAAGCTCAGAAATTATATAAGCCTTACTACAAGAGAAGAGAGGATGAAAATCATTCTAAACCTCCTGCAATGTCCCCTTTTGGGAATTTTATTAAAATGCCCAATTTTTCAATTTTTTCACAATTTTGGCTCTTGACTAGTTTTAGTGTCTAAACCTCCAAATTGACCCAAATGCTTCCAAATTTTCTATGAAGGTACATGACTACAGAAAATTTCTAACAGAATAATATATTTGGAAAAGGAAAAGGAAGCTCAGAAAGTATATAAGCCTTACTACAAGACAAGAGAGGATGACAATCAATCTTCATTTTAGATAGGCACTTGCATATCATACTTAAAGTTAAAAACACAAAAATATATACGGTGGATAGGGCTGCAACCGGTAAAACCTTTTAATTTTTGTTACTTGACCTACGGTAGCTAGATTGTAAACCAGACGGATTCCCCATATCAAACAGTCACGGTCTAGTTGGGAACGTTGATTGGGGAGAATCCCTTGCTGTTGTTGCCTGTGATTTTCCAGGCCTCAACAGGGGGTCATATTTTTCATATTCACTTGGGAGTGAATTTATATCATCTTAATGTACTAATTCTTCTATTCCACCTATTTCAGAACTAGGTGGTTCATGGGTCTCCTCGTTTTTCTCCTTCAAGCAAGCTGATGCATTTTTCCCCTTGGTTTTCTTAAAGTCAATATATTTTTCCCAACTTTGGATAGCCAAAAATTCAAATCCTTTCATAATATTCTTGTTCATGTATTCAAGGATAGGTTCCATGCTTTGTATTATCTCCTCACCATCATATGAGGTTCTCTTTTCATGCCTAGTCATAGTTTCCCCAAAAACGTTTCCTTCTTCTCCTACTTTTTTGTTCATTTTCAACAAAAGCACTTTTGGGTTTTAATATATAATTGTGGTACCTTAAATATTGTACTCATAAATATCAGACCACATAAGGTGCTAATATCATGCTCTAATACCACTGCAATGTCCCCTTTTTGGAATTTTATTAAAATGCCCAATTTTTCAATTTTTTCACAATTTTGGCTCTTGACTAGTTTTAGTGTCTAAACCTCCAAATTGACCCAAATGCTTCCAAATTTTCTCTGAAGGTACATGAATGCAAAAAATTTCTAATAGAATAATAGATTTGGAAAAGGAAAAGGAAGCTCAGAAAGTATATAAGCCTTACTACAAGAGAAGAGAGGATGACAATTAGTCTAAACCTCCTCCACACAGTCTTGCATCAATGAACTTAACGGAGGTAGGTATCGATAAATTTTGCACTTTCCACCAACAGCCCCATTCTGAAAAAATTGTCCTCAATGGATAAATTCAATGACATTAGTGATGAATCAGCTGTTGGATTCCAAATTAACAGAATCTGATAATGAAGAAGAAAAGGGTGGTAAATCCACAGAAAAACAAGAGAATGATGCTTTGGTATTATGGGATTGTGTATCGCTTTTTGATATAAAAGAAGGTACTCTGAAACATGAGGATATATCGAAAACAAATGTGGCAACAAGAATCCTAGATTTGGTGAATAAAGACAATTCAATACTCCCAAAGATCAATAAATTGCAAGAGAATGTAAAGAAACTATAGAAGAACAACACAGATGATGAAATACCTAAACTTACCATTAGCAATCAAGATCCAAAACAAGTCAACATGCCTGCTAAGCCTATTGAAGATAAAGTGGGTAATGTCAAGGAAAATCTCAAAACACTTGAAGTACGAGAGGAAGAGCTTCCCACAAACAACCAACCTATAGAAGAAATTGTTGAAGCAAGTGTGGGAGGTAAAACTAGGTTTAAAACCCCACCATTCCTTTTGACTTTGGAGATTTTAAATCATAATGTGCACAATTTTTTGGTAGAATTAGGATCATCAATAAATGTTATGCCACTTGCATTCTGCAAAAATATTAATGGACACCCTAAACCTACTACCTGGGAGGTTACTCAATTAGACAAGACCAATGTGAAAGTAGTCAGGGAGATGGAGGATGTCCTGATTCGTTTATCTACAAATGAAAAGATATGTCAGTATATTGATATTGTAGTAGCAGACATACCTGATGGTTATGGACTTTATTTGAATCGAGACTGTTCATCAAGACTAAATGGGTATTTTGCTTCAAATTGGTCACATTTGTGGTTGCCTAAGAAGGGAAGTCCAAATCAGATTAAAATATTAAGAGAGCCCTACATGAAACACAATGTCACGCAATTGGAAGAGAAAAATGAATCAGTGAATTTTGTATTGAGAAATTATCTAATTGAACTTGAACCAGGAAACTTTGCATCAGAAGAAGCCAGCAACATATCAGACACCCAACCCGATCTCCTTTGGTTTTCACAGGCTGATGAGATGGATTGTACAGTAGTAGTTTCAATTTCAGATATAGTTTTTTAAAGACCAGTAGATGTAGTTTTTGATAATGGTTACGTCTTTTTCATTTTTTAGTAAAGCCTAGCCCCTTAACTTACAGATTGCCAGATTTATAGGGGTGGGCAGAGGACTGACCAGTTAGTGGTTTAGTTCTCAAACGTTATTTTTCTTGATTTTTGTTTCTTGAATTATCTTGTACATAAATAAATTGATTTGGTTGTTTATTTTTTTATTTACTTTACTTCTGTTTGTTTTTTAGTTTAGATTTTGTTTGATTTCAATAAAAGGAGGCAAACTTTTGGTTGCATGGAAAGCATCAGAATTCTGGATTAACTAAAATCCTTGATTATATGACTATATACTATTGTTTTATCTGAAATATTTTCTTCTAGTTTGACAGTTTTCTTGAATGGCTATGCACACATTGAAGTCCTACTTAATCCTTGTAAAATAACTCAAGATCAAAAGGTCTGAAATACTATTTCAAGGCTCCATCCATCTCACATTTTAAAAATGTCTTAGGTAGTGACAGCAAAATACCCATGGAAAGGAAGTAGGGTAAGCAGTATATTATATATAAATGATCCCATGCCAAGAATTGAAAGCCAAAAGGGAAAATAAGAGTCAAAATCTCCTTAGAAAGCAATATGTATCAAAACAAAGTACTGAACTATATGAGTACAAACTTGCCAAAAGTTCTTCTCTGTCCGTGAGCTGAAAATTAAATATATCTCGCACACAAAAGGACACTATGGATAGAGGATCCTGAATGAATAAAAATTTAGAAAGAAAGGCATGCAAGAGGACTCAAAAAGGACAAAAAGGTCCAAAAGCACAAAAAGTGCAAAATGGCATGGGAATGAGGAACAAATGAATATTTATGTTTACCATATGTTTCAATCCTGTGGTGTCCAAGCTGGAAGCTACCTGAAGAGAGAGGTAAAAAATGAAACTCATATTCCTGGCCTCAAAAGAGTTATATTGACTTTGAAATCTTGGTTTCCATTTTCCTAAATTGGACTATCATCAATGATTAAAAGTACATACATTTTCCATTTGGGAAATCCAAACATCTAGAAGAATTCAACATGTTGGGCTTATTGTCAAGCAGTCTGTCACTTAAGGAAGAAATTGTCCAGAGATATAGGTTCACCAGGTAGTCGCCAACTGTTGCGGCTGCAACTGTCCTTCCAGATTTTTAAAATTTTGGACCCTCCTTTTGATTCTATCTTGCCTAAAATTGTTTGGATTCCTGATCTCCATTTTTCGCTGCTACAATTTTGGATTTTGAGGTTGAATTGAGGTCAACTATGCCTCTTTCATCTTGGAAGATGAATGATCTAAAAACTGTCAATGCTTTTGACTGTGGGACTTAGCATTTTAATCTTTTTCGATAGTTTGGTTTTATCACTATCAAACCTTTGTTGAAGATTGAATTGGGGTTTTAGTTCTATATGTCGCCACTGTTTCAAAGATGAAACAAACTTTTTTAACCGTTTCATAACTTTAAAGTGTCATGAGCAATTAATATTTTTATGATTTTTCATGTTCCAATGATTTGTGAATCAGGGCACTAGTCCTCTTTATAGAGCCGCCGTTGTGGAAGCTAAACGACGAATGTTCCGATATATAGTTCCTAATCCTGCCAATTCCGTGGTTTTATTGCCTAAACTTTGTTTTGTGATGTTTTTTGTTATCGCTATCGCATCGATGTTTGAATTTGATCAAAAGGCTAGTCCTTTCGATGCACTGACACGGTGGCAGCATTAAGTTTTGACTCACTGATATATAGTCCTTAACTCTTCCGATCACCGATGATTTTTTTCTTTTGATCACGGGAACCATAGCCTGATGGTCTTCCGCCATTGTGGCTCCATATTGGATTGTTTGTCTGATGCTTAGTTTTTTCCCACCATTTGGTGTGTGTTTTTACCCTAATTTATGGGCGACAAATATTTCTCATTCTTTTATCTCGTTAGAATTTTCACGTTCAGAACACAATGTAGGGCCGCACACTTGTGATTAGTTTTCTTGACAGTATGGTTTACGTTTATTGAAAAGATGTCGTCTGAATTAATGATGAAGCTTTCATTTTAACTGCAGGCAGAATTAGAAGATTCTTTAGACCCAGTTTGATGATTATTGCTGCAAAGAAGATATATCTAAAGGACAAAGCAGAAAGGAGTTGGCTGAAAATTAAGAAGCAGAGATTTTGTTCACAAAAGTAGATAGAGAAGGTTCGAGATCAGCAGGATCTCAAAAGGATCAACGGTTATCAAGCATAATCGATAGAATAAAAATCCTAGGCTTAGAAAAGCCTCATCAGCTATCAAACCGGTCTCTCTTTACAAAATGCTTGTAAATCTTAATCTAAAAAGTAACGTATTGTATGAATCATGAGCACTCACAAAGGACAAAATTGTGAGATTAAAAGGTTGGGGGAGCCCAAAGGTCACTAGGGGGGGGGGGGAACCCAAGGGTTTTGTTGTTTTGTATAAATATAGGAATGTCATAAGGAATAAAGGGATTTTTCCCAGTGAGACTGGTGAGAACACATTGTAAGAGGAACTATTTCGTTTTGCAATATACTATTACAGTTTTGCCTGTTGGAGAAAGCTTTGGTGGAATGTTCAAATGTTGTTCAATAGATGTTGTTGAAGGGGAACTATTTCATTTTCATCCTTTATTCATTAACCGTGAGTTCATTCTAACTTGTTGAACCTATGTTATTTTATGAATGTTCTCTGGTTTATTTTATGATAATTTCCACTATGAGTAATGAATGTTTTCACAGACAATGAGCTATCTTGTTGTTCATCTATCTATTCATGTTTATGTGTTTTGAATCAAAGAACAACTACCTATGATTTTTATTAATGCATGAACAGTAATACATTACTCATTAAATGATAATATCACTCCCTAGGGACAGCTTAGTTAGTTTTATTTCCTGTTGTGTGTGGTTCAGATGCGAGAGATTCTAAGACGAGAGGTAAGAACCTGTGCATCACATTGTGACCGCTCCTTGTATTCTTTATCAATATACATTTTAGATAGGCACTTGCATATCATAATTAAAGTTAAAAACACAAAATATATACGATGGACCGGGCTGCAACTGGTAAAACCTTTTAATTTTTGTTACTTGACCTATGGTAGTCGGACCGTAAACTAGACGGATTCCCCATACCAAACAGTCACGGGCTAGTTGGGAACGTTGACTGGGGAGAATCCCTTGCTGTTGTTGCCTGTCTTTCATGGAGATTTAATGGAGTCTTATTTGCAGGTTTAAGCTACAATAAATCATGTGGATTCTTCTATTGCAGCACTCTCTCTCAACTATTTCCAGTTTTCACACCATATTCATGCCAATGAAGGGATTGCGCTTTGGGTGAGCTATTGATATATTTGGGGAAGATTATAATGCCAATTATATTATGTGCTAATGTATATGCTCTGTATTTAATGTTTAGAAGACTCTCAGGTCGAAATACTCGAAATAGTTCATGTAAAAATGTTGAACAATGAAGAAATAGTGTCATTTCCCCACTATCTTGTTGTGAACCATTGTAATGCTGAAGATTTCGAATTAGGAGAGAATTTAATTGTAAATTTTGGATTGTAATAAGTTAAATATACTATTTTATTCATTGTCAGAAATTTTCAAGTCTAAATTCCCAATATTTGTATGTCAAAATGACTTCTAATGAGCAAACAATGACCATTTCCACTCCATTTTGATATATGCCATGGTAATGCTTATTATTTCGAATGGAGGAATGTATATCTAATAAATGTATGGTGGATGGACTATAATTAATGTGTATTTCAAGTCTCATGTTCAGTACTTAAGCATTCGAATCCATTTTACTCATTTTTATTGCATTGGGAGAAGATTTGGTGCATTTTCCCCAAGGGTCAAAATTGTGACTTGGGAGTTGTTTTGGAAAGAGTCAAAAAAGCCTGTATAAACTGAACCATGATGCATATTAGAATTTTAAAAGGTCCCTTACACATATCCAGCCTCTTTTCAAAAATTCAAGTGACTTTGGGATCATTTGTGAAGCCATTTCCGACAATTACCCAGGGGGAATTGGAGCCCCAATTTGCTAGTAAAGACTCCTACTTTGAACAGAACATTAAAAAAGTTTTCAGAAGTAATTGGGAGGTCACAAAACATAAATTACCATTATATTTAATTTATATGATTATTCATGTACCTTAATAGAAAATTTGGAAGAATTTGGGACAATTTGGAGGTTTAGACACTAAAACTAGTCAAGAGCCAAAATTGTGAAAAAAAATGGAAAATTGGGCATTTTAATAAAATTCCAAAAAGGGGACATTGCAGTGGTATCAGAGCATGATATTGGCACCTGATGTGGTCTAATATTTATGAGTACAATATTGAAGGTACCACCATTATATATTAAAACCCAAAGTGCTTTTGTTGAAGAGGAAAAAAAAGTAGGAGAAGAAGGAAACTTTTTTGGGGAAACTATGACTAGGCATGAAAAGAGAACCTCATATGATAGTGAGGAGATAATAAGAAGCATGGAACCTATCCTTGAATACATGACCAAGAATATTATGAAATGATTTGAAGTTTTGGTTATCCAAATTTGGGAAATATATATTGACTTTAAGAAAACCAAGGGGAAAAATGCATTAGCTTGCTTGAAGGAAAAAACGAGGAGACCCATGAAGCACCTAGTTCTGAAATAGGTGGAATAGAAGAATTAGTACGTGAATATGATATAAATTCAATCCCAAGTTAATATGAAAAATATGAAGATACATCACATGAGTATGAAGAATTTTTTATTGAAAATACTGAAGATAATTTTGAGACACATGCTACCTTGGAAATGAAACAAAGAGCATCTACTAATGGATGCTTGAACTATGAAGGAATAACTACTGATGGATGCTCACAACTATATTTTGGTGACATAGAGATCATATTTCAAAATGTTTCTGCAAGCCAAAATTCCATTAAACATGAAAATGAATACCTTGTAGCAATTGAAGAAGAAACAAGATCAACTTCCCTATCACCACTTGAGTTCATGAAGTTGGTCCAAGCAAGAAGGAAGAAGATGAGGAGGTTCATTTGCAAGAGCCTCATTTTCCTGAAGGGTCCTTAAAGATGAATGAAACGAATATCCAAGAGGCCCTTAGCATACTCCATGATACTCAAGCATTGGTATCAAATTCTTGTTGGAGAGCTACTTCCTTGGAGGATCCATCCTTCCTTGAAGACATGGAGAAGATCCAAAGAGCAATGTGCAACATAAAAGGTAATTTCATGTGTTTGATTTTTTATAGAAAAAATTTCGTTGAGCTTATTGAATGGTTACATGAATTGTACTTGAATAATAACGAAGTTATTAATAAGCTCACAATTCAAAATGAGCAACTTCTTGAAAAGTTGCAAGAAACTTGTTTTTCCTCTATTGTTTCTGATTTTCATAAGGTAGATTGCTTGGAGGATTCTCATGACATGATGGATCATGGGAAACATGAAAAATTGTGGGTTCTTGATGTTCTTGAGGATTATAGTGATGAGATCCAATCACTAGTAATGGTGGAAGAAGAACTTGAGTTGCCTCTTGAAAATGATTACACAATTTTTGAAGAAGTGCATAACTCCATCACCTTGGAACCAACCCATGAGGACATTTTTGCATTTTCTAGGGAGGTGAATAATCCTACCCCTATGGACACTTCACATTATGACAATTTTTCACTTACTGATCATTTGGGTGAGTTGGTTCTTTTCTCCTACATCCTACACTTCTAAATTTTGCAGTAGTCATCCTAATGAAGTATGGGTGAAAGGTTTCTTTTTGATGGTGCCACATGAAGAACATGGAAATTCTATTTCTCCTTTTAATGATGGAATTATTAGAGAAACATATTATTTACATTTTTAGAAGCATCCTTGTTTACATTATGATTATACACATCTACATGGGTGCAGCTATGATGTTCATTTGAGTCACTTGAAGACTCATGGTTTTTCTTGCTCAACACTTGGTTCATTTGATGTTGGAGAAACTTCATCCAACACTTGGGTGAAGAGGGATATGATTGAGGAAAATTATTATTGGCAGCAACATCCTCTATTATTTCATGATGATATACATATTCATGGGTGTATTGATGATACTTCTTTGAGAAGTCTTCGTGTTTTATTTGCTCCTTATTTGGTTCATATTTTGGTGGAGGTTCTTCATTCACTTCTTGGATGAAAGAAAAAAATGGATGATTATTATTTTGATGCATATTACATTCTTTGGGAGCAGAATTATAGGACATGGGATCCTCACCTATGTCATTGGAGCAGATTTGATTGGTCATTTGAAGCATGTATGCACTTGGCAAATGGTAGTCTAGTCACTGGGAGGTATAAGCACTTTCATGATTTCTTGGTGAGGCACCTCCTTGATGTACATTCTTATTAAATTGTTATATAATTTGATGATATATATTATGCACTCATGATGTTTGGAAGAATGCATACAAGAAAATGGGATCCAGGAATTCTCTTTCCAATTGGAGAGAATTCTTAATTGTTGGAGTGCAATGCAAGCAATGGGACCCTGGGATAGTTTTTAGTCCCATTGATTTCAAATTATTTAGGAAACAAGTAGTATGGGAGATGGATTCCCCATTTAATAAGGTGATGTTAATCAGAGTAGTGCAGCAGAAATCATGCTGGTTCCTCTTTGAAATCTTCATGAAATCTCAAAGACTGAAGGTGGGTAGCTTAGTGGCAACTTCAAAGAATCATACAGAAAGCAGGTTCTTCAACAACCATGTTTGAAATTGCTTGAGGACAAGCAATATTGGGAAGGGAGGATTTTTAATTTCCAAAATTTTACATTGTGTCACAATGGCCAAATCACATTTTCCATATTCATGAAAGTTGTCAAAGGGATGCTAAAAGTCAAATAATTGCCAAGGTGGAAAATCACTAGTTTCCTAGCTTGGGGGTGGAAGCTTTGAGATTTGGAATAAGGGGGATAATAAATGATGTTTAAAAATTAGAAGAGGATAAATATTTAATAATATATATTATTAAATAAATACAAGATAAAAATGAAATGGCTATGGAGAATTGAGACACGTGGAGACTATGGGGCCCACTCAAGCTAGAATTCCTATGTTAAATGGCATCCTCCTCTTGTAATTTCAAATCTATGGGAAGCCTAATGTTTTGGGATGGATTATTATGTTAATATAATTGTACATATACTTCATAGGTTGAATTTTGGATTAATTTTAACTTACATGGGAGAGGAAGAGCCAAATGGGAGTTTCATGGACACTTGGCTATATTCCCCTTACATTTATGACATCTATGACAAAAATGATTGAGATTCTATGACATTTATGACACAATTCAGATATTAAGTCTGACATACTAACATAATGACATACTAGGACTGAATATATCATCTTAGAGGTCGAATTTGAGAGTTGGAGAAGGCCAAGAGGCTCCTACTCAAATTTGGGAGAAGATGGAAGGTGAAGAGAGAGGCCACATGGCATAGCATGAGCAGCCACACCAATTCGACTTGGATTTGGTTTATGGATGGATTTGGAACCTTATAATACCAATATTTTTTATAAAATACAGGGATAAGCCATGAGAATAAGCTTTTTCTCATTTGTGAATTGTGAGAGCTAGTGGATGCCTAGTTTTCTTGCGTAAGCCAATTTCGAGGGTGAAACATTCCCATCCTAGTTGGTGTTTGGAAAGGAAACTCAAGTATTTCATGGATATTTAATGGAGTATTATTTTCAGGTTTAAGATATAGGAAATCATGTGGATTCTTCTATTGCAGCACTCTCTCTCAACTATTTCCAGTTTTCACACCATATTCACGCCAATGGAGGGATTGCGCTTCGAGTGAGCTATTGATATATTTGGGGAAGACTATAATGCCAATTATATTATGTGATGATGTATATTCTTTGTATTTAATGTTCAGAAGACTCTCAGGTCTAAATACCCAAAATAATTCATGTAAAAATGTTGAACAATGAAGAAACAATGTCATTTCCCCACTATCTTGTTGTGAACCATTGTAATGCTGATGATTTCAAATTGGGAGAGAATTTAATTGTAATTTTATGATTGTAATCATTTAAATATAATGTTTTATTCATTCTCAAAAAGTTTTAATTCTAAATTCCCAATATTTGTATGTCAAAATGACTTTTAATGAGCAAACAATGACCATTTCCACTCCATTTTGATATATGCCATGGTAATGCTTATTATTTCGAATGGAGGAATGTATCTATGATAAATGTATGATGGATGGAGTGTAATTAATGTGTATTTCAATTCTCATGTTCATTACTTAAGCATTGGAAGCAATTTTACTCATTTTTTATTGCATTGGGAGAAGATTTGGTGCATTTTCCCCAAGGGTCGAAATTATGACTTGGGAGTTGTTTTGGAAAGAGTCATAACAGCCTATATGTAGTGCCCCGGTTTTGACCCCATTGCACTAGATGTATATGATGTATATATATTGTAAATGATCATGGTGTGGAGCTAAAGGCCAAGGCCCCACCATTGATCGGCAATGCTATGTTTTGGATTTAAATTATCGCCGATGGTATATCGGGGCATGCGGCATATATTATGTTGGCCATCATGTAAATATGCATCTATAATTAATTAAATGAACCCGACCAGCTACGATCATGGAAACTAAAATGAGAAAGGGGCATGATTTTCCCAAGGATAAGGATGTGGGGAAATTTGTCAAACTTTGGCTAAGGAGGGAAAAATAACCATGTGTCTTCTCCCTTTTGTTTTATCCCGACCACTTCATTTAATAATTTATGTTGGTAGCTGAGGGAAGTTATGGAAGTTAATTATTTTGGGAGTGGGGTGGCGGGACTGTCAGTCCTTGCCCCCATGCACACTCCATCCATGTTGACTTCAGAATGGAAGGAAAACCTTCACGCACCCTTCATTCACGCAGGCAATTCACCACTCTCTCCCACGAGTTGGAAAACGTTCTGTCACTTGCAATTTCACGTCCCCTCCATGGGTGTTCATCCTCACGCATAGGATCTTGGTGGTTTTGGTCTCACGCAGACATTTTCTGGGGCTCCACGAGTTTGCTGAACACCCACGCCGTCCAAATTCGCGTCCTTGCCATTGTTGCTCATCTTCACGCAGGGGATTGTTGCGGTTGCTCACACATGTCTAATTTCATCCTCCCCTTTGCTGTTCATTCTCATGCAGAGGGATTCCTTCCCATTTCTTAACTCCACGCATAGGAATTTCTGGGTTTTCCCATGTTGTTCTTCCCTTGTGGAACCGTGGATACTGTGGCTGTAATTTTTCCCTCACAAATTGATTTGGGGGTCCTGTGCTATTGTTCACGTATGCATAGGCTGTGAGACTGTAATTTAATTCCCAGCGTGGTCTGTGTATGTTTTCCCGGTGATTTTGTTGCCCAGGATGGGTTGTGGTTATCCCCTATTATGATTGTGTTGCTGTTACGTGGGAACGATTGAGATTTGCTCAGGAATTGTCTTCCCTGCTTAAGCTGTGATAGCTAATTTAATTGCCTGAGTGCAATGGTTGGTCTTCGGACTGTGAGAGGAGCAGGGATATTGGCTTAGATTTGCTTGATAAACCTAGTGGCTAGAAACCACACAGACAAAGCTAGAGGGCTGGCCTTCTTCCCCATCACCCTGAATAGCACTGGAAGGGAATGCAGGGCCTGAGGGACTATGTAGCAGAAAAGGGACTGATTCCTTGTGTTGGGTGTGTTTGGGTGTCTTAGAGGTCAGGCTAGTTCTGGTGTAGGTGTTCTTGGCTCTGTAATGAGCTCACCAGCTTAGCATTGAGCATTTCTCCAGCTCCTTAATGGCCTGATAAACCCAACTTTGTTGGCTTGGCTATGTGTTTTGTGTATCCTGGCTATGTGTAAGCCTGCTAGTTCCCTTATTCCTTGGAGAATCATGCCCAGCTCGGGGGTGGCAGCGTTGCTGAGAGATTGATGAGCACGCTAGCCTATGGTTGGGTGGAACGTTGCAGCGACGTAGCTGGTTGCAGATCAAGTTCATCATAAGATAAGTGATCTTGTGCATTTTACTCCTGCAACTGTAAATTCTGCTAAAGAAAATGATGAACATGTTAAATGAATACATGCATGTAGGAATGTTGTTGTTTTCCGCTGTGTATGATGATTAATTTGCATATGTGCATGATGAACAATCCTGTGTGTATATTTTAGTTCGAATTTTGTTTAAGCATTCTGTTTCAGCAAATTTTATGCATGCATATGTTCTTGGGGCTCTTAGCCCGGTCTTATAAAGCTAGTAGTCGCGTCCTCTATGCCGGTCGGAGGCATGGGGACGTGACAGCATGGTATCAGAGCCAGGTTTGTAGCAGTGGGCCTCTATGGGCCAAGAAAGAGCCGCTGATAGAGGGTAGAATTACCCTCTATGTCCAGTAGAACAGCAGTGAGCCAACGAATTTAGAAAAACGGTCTAAGTGTTGAGCGGTCAGACCACTAGAGGAAGTGGAATTCCGCCGTTGTGGAAGGATTGGAGAAGTGGACTTTCGCCATTGTGGAAGGACTGGAAAAGTGAACTTCCGCTGTTGCGGAAGGATTGGTGAAGTCTCCCGTTTGGCATTGTGGACGGCGAAGCGATTCCGTGTTCGACGTAAAAGTCATCCAACTTTCGACTTGAAAGTCCGTCGATGTCCGATGTAAGTGCCAAATCTGAAGAAGTTAAGGTTTGGTGAGCCATAGTTGCAGAATCCAAAGTCATTTGGCTTCTGATGTCAGAAGTCCGCCGACCTCCGACGTAAGTGCCAAATCGGAAGGATTCGGACTTTGGTGAGCCGCAGTTGCGGAAACCAAAGCCATTTGGCTTCCGATGTCAGGAGTCAGCCGACGCCCGACGTTGATATTTCTCCAAGTAAGAGCGGACGTCGGAAGAGAAAGTGTTCTGGGAGCCGATTCGGCGGGAGAAAGCATGGAAGAGGAGCTGATTCGGCGGAAGGGAGAATGGAAGAGGAGCCGCCATTGCGGAAGGATTGGAGCTTCCGAGAGCCGCCGTTGCGGATGCCTAAATGACTAAACCACCTGAAGCACAAAGGCTTTCGACAGCCGATTAGAAAGCTAGCCGACAGCCGATTCTGCACAGGGAAAAATTTTCGTTTTTGGTGGGATTTTTCCAGCATATTTTGACTGTTTCTTAGTGAAATTTTGAGCTATTTTATAGAGAATTTTCAGGGGATTTCTTAGCCGATTTCAACTATTTTTAGAAGGATTTTTTAGCTGTTTTTCAAGGGAATTTCAGGGCTGAAAATGAGAAAGGAGGCAGTGATCTTATGTGCCAGATTGCACGAAAACCAATGTTTTACAAACAAACAAACAAAACGAGGGCACTGCTCTCGACCCGCCCTGCAATGGCGCAAGGAAGCCACAAGGGGGCAAGCCCCCTTGACCCCCATCGTCCCCCTTAGATAGACGTTCTTGGATGAAGAAAATTTTGTTTGGTTGGGAATTTTTAATTTTATGATTATTTCCAGAAAAGGTAAGTGATTATGATTTATATCAATGTTATGCATCTAACAATTGTGTTGTTATTAACACGTCTGCAAAGTCATAGTCACCTTCCAGGGAAGTATTCCAGGTAGTGCAATTGATAAGCTAGAGGTGGTTCAATATGAGAACCCATGGCGGGTATGATGCTCAGGATTCTGATGAGCATGCCCGAGATGCCATGGGAGAAAATGCCCGAAATAGAAATGATGACATAGAGTCTAATGGAAGGAGATTCCACGAGACACCGTCAGATGTTGTAGCTACTATGAGAAGCTTAATTAAAGCCCAGGAAGAGCAGCATCAGTTGAATGCTGCAATGTTGTAGAGTTTGATAGACTTTCATAAGAAGATAGAATCTGGACGAGGTATAGCAAAACCAGAAGGAAGTAAGAGCAGTACTAGGAGAAGGAGAAGGAATTCTAGTGGATCATCTGATTCCAAAGAATCTAGCGGGGATTCAAGCTCTTCTTCTCGTAAAAGAAAAAGAAGGAGACATCATAAGGATCGCTCTTGGAATGAATTTAAGAAAGCAAAACCTCCTACGTTTGATGGTGAGGTAAAGACTGGACAAGAGGCTGAAGCTTGGCTTCTTGGGATTAAAAAGTAATTTCAAGTACATGACTATTCGGGAAACATGAAGGCAAGAGTTTCCATATTCAATCTGAATGGAAGAGCATCCATTTGGTGAGAACACTTCAAGCAAGTGAAGAGGATCAGCGAAAGGAGACTTAAGTGGAAGCAGTTCAAGAAGTATTTCAAGCAGAAATACCTATCTGACAAGTATTATGATGACAAGATTAAGGAGTTCCATGAGCTGAGACTAGGACAGCAGACCATGGAAGAGTATGCAAATAAGTTTTTGGAGCTATTGAGGTATGTCTGGTACATCAGAGATGAAAAAGTAAAGGTCCAGCATTTTCTGAGTGGATTACCTCAGTCTTACAAAGACAGAATTGAGTTTTATGAGCCTAGAACTCTCGAAGAAGCAATACGGAAGGCTAAGTATTGCTATGAGCAAAGCAAAGGTAAACCTGATTACCATAAGGCATGGAAGGACAAGAAGAACGAGAAGTTTGACCAAAGAATGAAAGGTTTCAAACCTTATAGCTTCAGGAATCAACAGAAGTAGCCGTCCCAAGATGCGAGTAAGCCAGTTGCAGCGGCAGGAGAAAAGCCTAAAGATCCACAACAGAATAGAGGGCCGCTTCAATGTTGGAAATGTGGAGGACCCCGCATGCGTAGGAATTGTCCACTCGAGATTGAGAGTGTAAGACCAGCTTATAATGCTCAAGAAGCAGAAACAGTGGGTCAAGTAGCAAGGGCAGTCCCTAGGATTTATGCAGCACTGGAGGACCGTCAGGTAGATCACCAGTCAGCTGTGGTTGAAGTAGCAGGTAAGATTGCTGAGCAATCTGTTTCTATTTTGATTGACCCTGGTTCTACTCACAGTTACATTACTCCTAGAGTAGTGGAAATTTGTGCTTTTAAGAAAGTGAAGCATAGGAAGTCTTGGTCAGTTTAGCTAGCCACTGGAACTAAGAGAAAGGTCAGTGAATTGGTAGAGAAATGTCCATTGGTCATGAATGGATTGGTCACGTGTGTAGATCTGAATGTTATACCGCTTGGTTCCTATGATGTTCTCATTGGAATGGATTGGTTAGAAGCTCACAGGGTGAAGCTTGATTGCTACAATAAGACTTTTGAATGCATGAATGAAGAAGGGAACCTAGTAGTAGTGAAAGGCATTCCAAAGGTGATTTCAGTGAGGCAGGTTTCAGCAATGCAGTTAAAGAAGTTCTGTAGAAAGGGTTGCCAGTTGTATGCAGCTCAGATTTTGGAGGAAACGAGAGATGAAACTCCTAGGTTGGAGGACTATCAAGTGTTACAGGAATTCAGGGATGTGTTTCCTGATGAGATTCCAGGGCTTCCTCCAAAGAGGGACATTGATTTCACAATTGAACTTGTGCCAGGAGCGGCACCAGTGTCCAAGGCACCCTACAGGATGAGTATATTGGAGATGTTAGAGTTGAAGATACAACTGCAAGAGTTGTTGGAAAAGAAGTACATTCGCCCGAGTGTGTCTCCTTGGGGAGCACCGGTTCTGTTTGTAAAGAAGAAAGATGGTACGCTCAAGTTATGTATTGATTACAGACAGTTGAACAAGGTTACCATGAAGAATAGGTATCCTTTGCCTAGGATTGATGACCTCTTTGATCAAATGAGAGGAGCAAGGGTATTTTCCAAGATTGACTTGAGGTCTAGTTACCATCAGGTAAGGATCAAGGATGAAGACATTCATAAGACAGCCTTCAGGACAAGGTATGGTCACTATGAGTTTGTAGTGGTACCATTTGGTCTCACCAATGCACCAGCTACATTTATGTGCCTTATGAATAGCGTCTTCAGCAAGTATTTGGACAAGTTTGTTCTTGTTTTCCTTGATGATATTCTTGTTTATTCTAAGAATGAGGAAGAGCATGAAGAGCACTTGAGACTGACATTGCAATTGCTCAAGGAGCATCAGTTGTATGCGAAACTGAGCAAGTGTGACTTCTATAGAGATAGAATTCAGTATTTGGGTCACATTATCTCAGAAGAGGGTATATCCGTGGACCCTAAAAAGATTGAAGCCATTATGAATTGGCCTACTCCAAGAAATGTGACAGATGTAAGATCTTTAATGGGACTCGCAGGATACTATAGGAGATTCATTGAGGGATTCTCCAAAGTTGCACATGCTATCACTTCTTTGCAAAAGAAGGGGATGAAGTTCGAATGGACATCGAGGTGCGAAGAAAGCTTCCAGCGGTTGAAGGACCTTCTCACTAGTGCACCAGTATTGAAGGTTGCAGATCCAGAGAAAGATTTTGTGGTATGTACCGATGCATGTGGACAAGGGCTTGGAGGAGTCCTTATGCAAGACAACCACGTGATATGTTATGAGTCAAGAAAGCTGAAGGAACATGAAAAGAACTATGCCACTCATGATCTAGAGCTTGCAGCCATAGTACATGCTCTCAAGATGTGGAGACATTACTTGATGTGCAGGAGATTTGAGCTCAGAACGGACCACTGTGGTCTGAAGTATCTGTTTGATCAGCCTACGCTGAATGCTAGGCAAGCAAGATGGCTGGAATTTTTATGTGAGTTTGATTTTGAGATCAAGCACATAAAAGGAAAGGAGAATAAGGTTGTTGATGCACTCAGCAGGAAGATGCAAGAAATGCATGTGGCATCTCTTAGTATTTGCCAGTCAGATTTGAGGCAGCAGATTGTCAATCATGTTGCCGGAGATGAATTGTATGAGCAGGTAAAAGACAAATTGCAGCGACAAAGTATTGAGAAGAGGTATGAGGGATATAAATTGGAAGAAGATGGACTTCTCACTTTTAAAGGCAGAATTTATATTCCGAATGTAGCAGATTTAAGGAGAGTTGTCATGGATGAAATCCATCAAGCTCCATATTTTGGTCACCCAGGATATCAAAAGACAATTGCTATGGCCAGAAAGAAGTACTTTTGGCCAGGTATGAAAAAGGATATGGCTGAGTACATTTCAAGGTGTATGAAATGTCAGCAGGTAAAGGTTGAGCATCAACATCCGGCAGGTTTGTTGCAGCCTTTGCCAGTTCTGGAATGGAAATGGGAAGTTATTTCCATGGATTTTATTACAGGATTGCCGATGACTTGGAGACAACATGATTCCATCATGGTTGTGGTAGACAAGTTGACTAAGGAAGCACATTTTATACCAGTTAAGTCTACATATGAGGCTGGTGACATTGCAAAGATCTTCATGAAGGAGATATTCAAATTGCATGGATTGCTGAAGGCAATAGTATCTGATAGAGATGTCAAGTTCACTTCCAACTTTTGGAAGGGTTTGTTTACATATTTGGGTACAAAGCTAAACTTCAGCACTGCATACCATCCTCAGACCGATGGTCAGATGGAGAGAGTCAATCAGGTGCTCGAAGACATGCTTCACATGTACGTGATGGACAAACCAACCAAGTGGGAAGATTACTTACACTTGGTAGAGTTTGCTTATAATAATGGACAGCATGCATCCTTGGGGATGAGTCCATATGAATCTTTGTATGGAATAAGGTGTAGGACACCAGTGACTTGGGACAATCCAGTGAACAGGATTGTGCTTGGACCAGAATTGCTCAAGGAAATGGAGCAAGAAGTTGCAAATATCAGGCAAAAGCTGAAAGTAGCACAGGACAGACAGAAGAGCTATGCAGATAAGCATAGGGTGAACAGGGAATTCAGTGTTGGGGATCATGTTTACCTCAGAGTGAGGGCAAGGAAGAGTTACTTGAAGCTTGGAAGTTGTGCCAAGTTGTCACCTAGATATTGTGGGCCGTTTGAAGTGCTTGAAAGAATAGGGCCAGTTGCATATAGACTTGCATTGCCTGCTAGCACTAGAGCTCATAATGTTTTTCATGTTTCTTTGCTTAAGAGATATGTACATGATCCTAACCACATGATAAATTGGGATGTGATTCAGGTGGAACCCGAGGGAGAGTTCTGAATCAAGCCAATGCGCATCCTCGACAGGAAGGTCACAATGCTCCAAAACCGAGCCATAGGGCAGGTAAAGGTGCAATGGGAGCACTTCGGACCTGAAGAGGCTACATGGGAGCTGGAGGATTCCATGCAATTGGCACATCCATTTTTGTTCAATTCTGCGGAACACTGAGGCGATACCAGTGTAGCATTTTGTTCAAATTTTGTAAAGCACTGAGGACAGTGCTATTGAAGGGGGAGGGGAATGTAATGCCCCGATTTTGACCCCGTTGCACTAGATTTATATGATGTATATATATTGTAAATGATCATGGTGTGGAGCTAAAGCCCAAGGCCCCACCATTGATCGGCAATGCTATGTTTTGGATTTAAATTGTCGCCGATGGTATATCGGGGCATGGGGCATATATTGTGTTGGCCATCATGTAAATATGCATCTATAATTAATTAAATGAACCCGACCAACTACGATTGCGGCAACTAAAATGAGAAAGGGGCATGATTTTCCCAAGGATAAGGATGTGGGGAAATTTGTCAAACTTTGGCTAAGGAGGGAAAAATAACCATGTGTCTTCTCCCTTTTGTTTTATCCCAACCACTTTAGTTAATAATTTCTGCTGGTAGCTGAGGGAAGTTATGGCAGTTAATTATTTTGGGAGTGGGGTGGCAGGACTGTCAGTCCTTGCCCCCATGCACACTCCATCCACGTTGACTTCAGAATGGAAGGAAAACCTTCATGCACCCTTCATTCACGCAGGCAATTCACCACTCTCTCCCACGAGTTGCAAAACGTTCTGTCACTTGCAATTTCGCGTCCCCTCCATGGATGTCCATCCTCACGCACATGATCTTGGTGGTTTTGGTATCACGCAGACATTTTCTGGGGCTCCACGAGTTTGCTGAACACCCACGCCCTCCAAATTCGCGTCCTTGCCATTGTTGCTCATCTTCACGCAGGGGATTGTTGTTGTTGCTCACGCATGTCTAATTTCGTCCTCCCCTTTGCTGTTCATTCTCACGTAGAGGGATTCCTTCCCGTTTCTTAACTCCATGCATAGGAATTTCTGGGTTTTCCCATGTTGTTCTTCCCCTATGGAACCGTGGATGCTGTGGCTGTAATTTTTCCCTCACGAATTGATTTGGGGGTCCTGTGCTGTTGTTCACGTACGCATAGGCTGTGAGACTGTAATTTAATTCCCAACGTGGTCTGTGTATGTTTTCCCGGTGATTTTTTTTCCCAGGACGAGCTGTGGTTCTCCCCTATTGTGATTGTGTTGCTGTTACATGGGAATGATTGATATTTTCTCAGGAATTGTCTTCCCTGCTTAAGCTGTGATAGCTAATTTAATTGCCTGCGTGCAATGGTTGGTCTTCGGACTGTGAGAGGAGCAGGGATATTGGCTTAGATTTGCTTGATAAACCTGGTGGCTAGAAACCACACAGACAGAGCTAGAGGGCTGTCCTTCTTCCCCATCACCCTGAATAGCACTGGAAGGGAATGCAAGGCCTGAGGGATTGTGTAGCAGAGAAGGGACTGATTCCTTGTGTTGGGTGTGTTTGGGTGTCTTAGAGGTCAGGCTAGTTCTGGTGTAGGTGTTCTTGGCTCTATAATGAGCTGACCAGCTTAGCATTGATCCTTTCTCTAGCTCCTTAATGGCCTGATAAACCCAACTTTGTTTGCTTGGCTATGTGTTTTGTGTATCCTTGCTATGTGTAAGCCTGCTAGTTCCCTTATTCCTTGGAGAATCATGCCCAGCTCGGGGGTGGCAGCGTTGCTGAGAGATTGATGAGAACGCTGGCATATGGTTGGGTGGAACGTTGTAGCGACGTAGCTAGTTGCGGATCAATTTCATCATAAGATAAGTGATCTTGTGCATTTTACTCCTGCAACTGTAAATTTTTCTAATGAAAATGATGAACATGTTAAATGAATACATGCATGTAGGAATGCTGTTGTTTTCCGCTGTGTATGATGATTAATTTGCATCTGTGCATGATGAACAATCCTGTGTGCATATTTTAGTTCGAATTTTGTTTAAGCATTCTGTTTCAGCAAATTTTATGCATGCATATATTCTTGGGGCTCTTAGCCCGGTCTTATAAATCTAGTAGTCGCGTCCTCTACGTCGGTCGGAGGCATGGGGACGTGACACTATATAAACTGAACCATGATGCATATGAGACTTTGAAAAGGGCCCTTACATATACCCAGCCTATTTTCATAAATTCAAGTGAATTTGGGATCATTTGTGAAGCCATTTCCAACAATTACTCAGGGGGAATTGGAGCCCCAATTTGCTAGTAAAGACTCCTACTTTGAACATAACATTAAAAATGTTTGTAAAAGTAATTGGGAGGTCACAAAAAATACATTATAATCATATTTAAGTTATATTATCATTCACTTACCTTCAGAGAAAATTTGGAATCGTTTGGGTGAATTTGGAGGTCTAGACATCAAAACTAGTTAAGAGGCAAAATTGTGAAAAAAATGGAAAATCGGGCATTTAAAAAAAATTCCAAAAAGGGGACATTACATAATTTCCCACAGTAGTGAGAGGTCAAAAAATGAAAATGCCTGGAATCAAATTCTACTTCAACAGAAAGATGCACCCTTCAATGGATAGTTATCCTAGCCTCCTTTTGCTGATGATCTATGGAGAGAGACCCAAAAAGTAAGAAACCCTAGATTCTATAGCTGCACAGTGTCTTCTTCTCAGGTTAGCTGTGATACCATGTTAGATTTTTATCATTTAAGCAATATAATATAGGATCTTATATGAGAGAATAACATGCACAACAATAATCACAAGAGACAAGAGATGCAAAGAGTTTTCCTTGGGGAAACCATAAAGGATAAAACCCCACAACTTCCTCAGAGATAGAATGAGCACCAATAGCAAAAGTTAAACCAAAAAACACAAAAATTATATCCAACAATTGTTCTCTCTTTTACTTATGCGAGCTCCTCTTCTCTCACTCATGCACTATAGTTGAGTGAGTGTGTGTTTGAAATAGAGAGTCTCACTCTCTATTTATACTAGTTTTATACTTGACAATTACTTACCAAGGCCGACCTCACTAGGAGAGTCTAATAACCCTAGTACCCCTCAACTGTGGGGACTTTTTCCCCGACTTACAAAGGATGGTTAACCTCTATGAATTTGCATGACTTGATTAAATTAATGATTCTCCCTATAGGAACATTGGGGTACAAATAAATACAATATATAAAATATACAAGTGAATACATTTCGAAGATACAAATACATCGACATTGAAAGCAGAATACCAGTGATGCTCCTGTTATATTTTGATGACATGTTCCTGACAGGAAAAGAGGAACTCATTAAAGATGCAAGAAGGAGACTTGCTGCCAAGTTCGAGTTGAAGGACTTGGGTATGATGCACTACTTTCTAGGCATGGAGGTGTGGTAGAGTACGGATGGAATATCCCTTGGACAAGGGAAGTATGTAGTGGAGATCCTGAAGAGGTTTAGGATGATGGATTGCAAGGCCATGTCCACACCTATAGCATCGAACCTAAAGCTATTGAGTGATTTTTCATCAGATTCTATTGATTCCATGATGTATCATCAGATGATTGGTTCATTGATGTACCTAACAAACACGAGACCAGATATTTGCTTTGCCATGAACACATTGATCTAGATCTTGACAGATTCGAGACATGTTCACCTGATTGCTGCAAAGCATATTCTGAGGTACCTGAAGGGTAGATTTGAGTATGGACTCAAGTATGATACAAATAAGAAGACTAACCTACATGGTTATGTTGATCCGGATTGGTAGCGCCATTGGGAAGAAGAGAACCTTGGGTTGCTTCTTCAGTTTGAGATACGGTATGGGCTACTGGTTTGGAAGGATGGAGTCTTGCATGGTGTTGAGTACAATCGAGGAAAAATATGTTGCCACTTGCTTGACTATTTGTGAGGTAGTATGTTTCTTTTGAAAGCTACTGTTTTATTTGATTGATCTGACTTGAAATTTTTATGCAGAGAGTAGCAGTGAAGCTCCAGTATGTGATCCAGATCGATATCTCTCAAAAGAGGGAGTGATGAGTTCTAGCATAGCCAGTGAGACAGGTTGTCTAAGCATAAAATCCTAGTGAAGCCCATAGGTTTCTCAGATGTAATCAGTCTTGTAGGTTGTCCTCAGATGTAATCAGTACTGGTGAAGCTTGCAGGTTATCCTTGGATGTAATCAGCCTTGATGTGATTCTATGCTAGAAATGGCCATATTGAAGTTTGAGTACTTCAGAGAGAATATTGGTGATTCTTTATATTGAGGTTCCCTCCAAGGAGAAGTGATACACATGAGCCCTTCCAGGATGGTAGTAGGTGATTCCTACCATGCCGGTGGATGTAAGTGTTGAAGCCTTTCTCAAATGGTAGTAGGAGTGTCCTACCATGCCAGTGAATATGAATGTTGTGTTATATGTATCTGGATTGTGCTCCAAGATGATCTGTAGAGGAATTCCTTGCATATGCAAGGCCTAAATCCGGAATGAAAAAGGGTTGGCTCTATAGAGGAAGTCCTTGTAGAGGAAAGGCCTACATCCAACATGAAAAAGGGCTGGCTATGTAGAGGAAGACCTTGTAGAGGCAAGGCCTACATCCAGCATGAAAAAGGGCTGGCTATGTAGACCTACAACCAGCATGAAAAAGGGATAGCTCTATAGATGGAGACCTACATCTAACATGAAAAAGGGCTAGCACTATAGACTTGCATCCATCATGAAAAAGGGTTGGCTTTGTAGAACTACATCCAACATGAAAAAGG
The DNA here is from genome assembly GCA_001517045.1 of Pseudotsuga menziesii. NCBI lineage: Eukaryota > Viridiplantae > Streptophyta > Pinopsida > Pinales > Pinaceae > Pseudotsuga > Pseudotsuga menziesii. The sequence goes on from LPNX010822848.1 coordinate 65,428, forward strand.
GCTGGCTCTGTATATGGAGAACTACATCCAACATGAAAAAGGGTTGGCTCTATAGATGGAGAACTACATCCAACATTAAAAAGGGCTGGCACTGTAGAATTACATCCAGAATGAAAAAGGGCTGGCTCTATTGATGAATACCTACATGGAGGCTAGGCCTACATCCAGCATGAAAAAGGGAAGGATCTGTATAAATTCCTATGGCGAGTAGATTTGAGAGATAGAACCATTTTCTCGAGATAGCGGCAGGAGCTTTGATGATGATCCAGTGATGAAGACTTGTGCTGATGAAATGTGTCAAGAGAATACCTTCCTAGTTAATAGGGATTGTTGATGTATTTGTAACTTCGAAATGTATTCACTTGTATATTTATTATTGTATTTCATTGTACCCCGATGAAGATGTTTATTCCTTTGATCAGGAGAGTCATTAATATAATAAATTCATGTAAAGTCATTGAGGTTAACCCTCTGTTGTAAGTTGGGGCAATAGTCCCCATAGTTGAGTGGTATTAGAGTTATTAGAATCTCCTATTGAGGTCAGCCCTATAAGAGTAAAATTCAAGTGGAAAACAAGTATAAATAGAGAGTGAGACTCTCTATTTGCAACACATGCTCACTCAACTGTAGCGTATGATTGAGAGAGGAGGATCTCTCACAAAAGTGAGAGAGAGAACAACTATCGGAGATCATCTTTGTGTTTTTGGGTTTTACTTTTGCTATTGGTGCTCATTCTATCTCTGAGGAAGTTGCAAGGTTTTCTCCTTTATGATTTCCCTGAGGAAAACTCTTTATGTCTCTTGTCTCTTGTGATTATTGTTGTGCATGTTATTCTCTCAGATAAGATCCTAGATCATATTGATTAAATGATACAAATCTAACACTTTGTTTCTATCTATGAGTGATAAGTTGTTTCTTATTGGAATGCATGCATTAGTAGATCAATGATTACTTAAATGAAGAGTAAACCATCATCCTCCTCTGTGCACCCTGTATGAGGTTCCTTGCGATTCCTTTGCACATCTTGAGTGAGAGCTTATACTATATTTAGGATATTGAAAATGTTGAAGCCTATAGGGTTCTTGTTTTCATAGCCATTTGAACTATGGGTCTGACTGACCACAACCAATAAACAACTACATTACAAGGCATTGTCAATTTTGAGGGAGATTGATACTAGTCTTCTAGATTTTAGTGTTGACCAGCACCGTGTGTATAGAGGGTGTGCACTTGAAAAAAATGTTAAGGATAATTTCCAAGAAGGAAAATTAGGTCCAAATGGATTTTGGATCTTATTCATTCAGATGTATGTGGGATGATTTCAATAATATCGTTACAGGGAACATCTTATTATGTGACATTCATTGATGGATTTTCCTATATCTTATTTATGAATACCAAGGATGAGTTATTCATTCAATCCAAGAGTTCAAGTACTAGTTTGAGAACTAAACAAGGGAGAAGATAAATTTATTGAGGTTAGACAATAGGTGAGAGTACATTTCAAAAGAATTCAAGGGTTTATTCTAGGAGGAATGGATAAAGAGGGAGAATAAAGTCTCATACAACCCACAAGAGAATGGGGTTGGAGACAAAAAGAACTAGTCCATCATCAATATTGCAAAGTAAATGAATCATGATCAGGGTTTGCATATGTTTCTTTGGGTAGAGGCATGTAACACAATAGTATATTTGTAGAACAAGAGTCCTCACAGGATATTGGGGAGAAGACTCTTAAGATGGCGTTCATAGGAGTAAAAATAGAGATCAAACATCTAAAAATATTTGGTTGTCTTGTATACATCAATGTACACATGGAGAAGAGGACAAAACCAGATCCTTCAAGTGAGAAGGGAATATTTGCGCAGTAAAATGAGACCTCAAAGGATCATAGGATCTTCATGCTAGCACAATGAAAGATAGTGGTGAGCAGAGATGTTAAGTTCAAGGATATTGGTGCCCAAATTTTGTTAAAAAGTATTATGCATCGATCCTAAGGAACAAAATCAAATGTGTGTAACATAATTTGTTAAGAAATTACACGCCAATACTAGTCCGTTGTTTTGGGAAACTTAGCCTATATAAGGCACAATTTTGTAAATGGTTGGGGTTAAGTAGTTAAGAAATTAAGCTAATGAACAATATAGTGTAATTTTGGTAGTATTCTTGTTTTATATTTGATTTTGAACTTTTTTATGAAGTCCATTGTGATTGTAAAAAGATTGAATGATCCATAAATTAAGTTATTAATCTATGATGCATGGAGTTACCCACAATTTCACCAAAGTAATAGAATAAAGTTCTTGTTTCTATCTATTGTATATGCAATGTCTCTGTGAATGAATGTTATGGATCTTATGTTAATTATATGAAAAGTTATTATGTACTGGTGAACTTAATGAATGCTAAGGTGGAATGGAGATTATGCTAAGTAAGATGGAATCATCCCTCCCTATGCAGACCTGATTCAAGTTCTATGTAATTTCCTAGGTGCATATCAGGTGAGACCTTACTATATTCACAGGGTATTGAAAATGTTGATTCTTATGGGGTTTTTGTTGGTCATTTATTTTGAGCCCGCATGATAAATGCGATAACATAATCCTTTAGAGTCCTACAGGATATCGTCTATTGATTCAATGATAGGGTCATTTTCAAAGTAAACTATCACAAGTGCTGATCTTGCAACGAGCGAAGATGAAACAAAAGTATGTGATATTGTTTTGTATCAATGTAGGAGATGTTAAGGATGTCATAATGTAGTGGATATCACACTTACAATTCTTAACAGATTCAAACCTGGAAATCCTAATTGAATCTGGAATACAAAATCCAGTATAGTTGGGAGAGGCTAGAGATTCTAACCCGTCGAGGATGTCATTGCGTCCACTAGAAAATCACAAGCGGGATATAGAACAGACACAGGAACCTGTTGACCCATAGAATAAATAGTGGACATACCCATCCCCTCCATTAGAGAAGGAAGGGAAATACAATGAGGAGGACGATGTCGAATAATTTTTTTCTAGAAGGTCCAGGTCAAGAATGAGACCAAAGGGGTCTCTTCGTTGGAGCATCTTTGAACAATTTAGCAAGGTCATCGAGCAAGACCATGATGACCTTGCTAGAGAACCTCAAAGAAGCTTCCATAGGAGACACCAAAAGTGATTCCTAAGCAATTGACATAGATTCCAGTTGAGGATATAATGTAGAATCTTCTAGAGAAGACATCAGAGAGGTTATAGGAGACGTAAGTGAATAGACCTGCTGAGACAAAGCAACATGAAGAAAAATTAGGGTAGTCAACATAGCCCTCAGTACACTCATGAGGGGGACATTATTGTTGCTACACTTCTCAATATCATGAAGAATATACAATGTAATATTGATGTAGAAGACCTACTACAGAAGGATAACAAAAAGCAGCTGAACGAGCTATGCATGGTGCTTCATATAGAGTCAAGGACAATGCCTGTACAGACATCAAAATTTGTTGGTAATAGTAGGGAAGAGGGGTTGTAGAAGCAAATCAAGGAAGCACTTCATAGAAATTTAAGACTCATCCCCTTCACCATATCTTTAATCTACCTAATATATAAGTCAGGAGCAGGTCCATTACCCTACAATGAGCTCAATCTACACTATGTGTCGACACTAGAGCTCCACAATTTTATGATAGAGATCATGGAATAATTGAGCGATAAGCATATGCAATTGGGTCAGTCCACTAATACATAGGATCAAAATTGCAACAGTTTTTCGTTTCTATTCCCACGTTTTGTCGCCTCACTTGCGACAATAATGGTCGCAATGTTTCGTGGCACTTATTGCGTGGATATATCGGTGAACTTTCTAAGGCATCAATATAGAGACAAAAAATGGCTACCATGTGTATTCTATACAGTGGCCTTGAAATTGATTTTTTAGCATTCATTTTCTACGTTTCGTTGCTCTATCGACACAGTTTTCATCCTTATAACAACGCAAATATGGCCAAAAACTACTACACAAAATCTAGTTTCCATGAAAAAACTTGGAATACGTCCGACGAGCATGTGTCCCTCTATCGACGAATTCTAGAATTTGAACATAAAATTATTCGATGCATTCGTTTCTCTATCGACACAGTTGTCTTCCTTATAACGATGATAATATGACCAAAAAATGCCATTTTGCTTTTGTTTCCACGCAAAATCGTGGATCATGTTCAACGAAAGTTTGTCTCTTGATCGACGAATTCTAGAATTTGAACAAAAATTTATTCCATGCATTCGTCTCTCTATCAACCAATTTTTCGTCCGTAGAACAAAGAAAATATGGCCAAAAACTGCTAGAAAAAATTTAGTTTCCACGTAAAACCGTGGAACATATTCGATGAACGTTTGTCACTCTATCGATGAATTCTAGAATTTGAACATAAATTTCTTCCACGCAAAATTATGGAAAACGAAACACTTTTGATGAAATCCACAAGATTAATGGTAATTGTTCCACGAAACGACGTCTCTGTAGCAACGATGTTCCTAGAAAGCCACCCCAGGTTTCAACGGTTTTGCAGTACCCACGATGAAAGTTGGTCGGTATTGAGATGAAACCTTGAGGTTTAAAAAAAAATTAAAAAACCGTTGAAAGGCACCACCTTCCTTTCCACGGTTTTGGATCTTCAATACGTGCTTGTGAACAAATACATACTATATTTTAAAGACAAAGAAATGGATAAAATATAACACACGAAAGGTGATTTATAGAAAAGAACTATATTGAGAAAGTAAGATATGGGAAAAAAATAAATGGGAAGTTTAGGGGGGAGGTCAAAAAGTGTTAACTGACTCTAAAAAATAAGGCATAATGATTTAAAAATTGCCCAAAAGTACCCAAAGTGCCCCTAATCACCCTAATTATTGCCTCAAAAAAAAATTTCCGATTAGGATGCACAAATTCATAATAATTGGCTAAAATACATAATTAGAGGTTAAAGTGGCACCTCTTAGAGCGGATTCTATGACAAGGTAGGAGGGTACATCTATAAAAATACCATCAATAAAATATGTTGTAGCCACCACAGGGATCGTATAAACATTAATTAAATTATATTCTAGGCACCACTGAGAGTTGATTTCTATGATAAGGTAGGGGGGTACATCTATAAAAATACCATCGATAAAAGACGTAGGGACCACTGGGATCGGATCAACTTATTTTGATCCGAAATTAGGTTAAGCCCATTGGGGCTTAAAGAGCCCACAAGGTCTTGGAAGGATGCCCACAGAGCTTGGAAGAAGCCCACAAAGGCCTGTAGATACTCGTAGAAGCTTAAAGAAGCCCACAAGTCAAAAGTAAAAGAAGCCCATGTTCTAAAGATGAAGGAAGCCTGAGCTTTGAAGAGTGATGAATCCTGCAAGTGTAAATGAAGCCAGAGAAGGTCAAGCCTGCAATTTTCAGAAGAGATGAAAATGAAAAATTGATCCTTCTTATGCAACCACCTAAAGCATGGCCAAAATCGATCAAATTTAGTACCAAATATGCCCAAAAAAAAAGTCCCTTGAGCACATATTACGAAAGAGAAATGTTAATCAACAAAAACTTTACAACTTATTTCTATTATTTTACTATACGTACAAAAAATGAATCATAGATCACCTTTTGGCATTGATTAGAAGCAGGTTGCACAGTTGAGCATGCAATTTGTAGTTTAGAAACCATATCAAAATTTCCTTGGACACTCCTCACAAAATATCATCACTTGCTCTACTACATGTGAAGAGGTACTAGTGATAATTCATCATACTACAAAAAACATACGGTGCATTGAATTCATCTTTATTGAAAAATAAATAAATAATAAAACAATAACTCAACCCATAGGGAAAAAGAGTAGTTGTTCACCTGGAAAATCTGTGTAGGATCTTTGTAGTGCCAACTGGTGGTAAATTGTTTTGATGTTGCTCATTATTGAAAGAGGTGAATATGAAAATTTTATCCTTCTTATGCAACCACCTCAAGCATGGCCAAAATTGGTCAAGTTAGTATCAAATATGCCCATAAGATAAAAACAGTCCCTAAGCACATGATGGGAAAGAGACATGTTAGTCAACAAATAATTGAAAACTTATTTCTATTCTATTACTAGGATTGATCTCATGTAGCAAAAAACTCATCATAAATTACCTTATGGCACTGAGAAGTAGGTTGCACATTTGAGCATGCAATTTGTAGTTTAGAAACCATATCATAATTTCCTTGGAGAAACTCCTCATGTAATAACATCACTTTATTTGATACCTTTGAAGATCTAGACATATGAATTTATGGTCCACATACATGCCATGCAACAACTGAAAATTTATCATCACAGTAATCAGAACGTGTAAAATAGTGCAACCAATAACCAGTGTTAATCATTTAAAGTGCCATTTAGCATATGATTTCTAGATCTGTGTATGTGATAGCATAGATATAAAATACTAACTTGATGAAAATTTAGTTCCAATCTAACCAAAATGTTATTAGCATTCACTCGATCATGTATGTAAGCTCTGAAATATAAAATCATCAAGTCCCTTACCATCACCCAACTCTCAATAGCAATAATTAGTACTAAGAAAATCCAAAACAATACACAGTAAAATAATGTCAGAATTATATCACTGTGCATTCAGAGATGTAAGGTTCCAGATCTCAGTAAAAATTAAGACTTACATTTACCTAGAAAACTAATGCGAATAGGGCAGAAAACTAGTCAAATCAGTAAGATATATTTATACAAAATACACCACCATCTAAATAGTTTGAAATACTAACTTGTTTTCTTTTTTGAGTGTGCAGAGAAGGCAGCTAGGGCATGCGAGGTTTGCAATACATATTGCAGACTTGTGTTTGATAAAGGAGAGGGCTCGGATTGTGGGAGCAGCAGGTCTGTGTTTTTTAGGGTTTTACACAGAAATTCTTTTTTAGGGCTTTCTTTTTTGATAAAATAAAAGTTACAAAAACACATAAAAATTAACTCTAAAACCTAAGAGAAACAAAAATAACCTAAGAATAATATTTACAAGTATACAAATAAGAAATTTTAGTTTTTAAAGATAGATGAACAATTAGGGTTTGAAAAATTAAAATTTCTTAACCTAGGGTTTCATCATGCCGAAATTATAGGAAGAAGGGCCGAAAAAATCCTAATTTCTTCTATGTGATTTTTCTTTTATTTTTCTACGTTGCTAAGAAGCATTTGTGTTCTATGTAGAAGGTTTTCTCCTAGTTTGGATGATAGTCTAAAAGTAGTTATTTACTATTGGTTGTATCTCTTGTATATTAATAGAATGAAATAGAATTTAAGGATAAAGACAAACACATTAAGGATAAAGAACACGTCAAAACCCTTACCGTATCATTGTCCTTTCGCCCGATCCATTCGCCCATACAACTTGATAAGAGTTGTCCATGAGATGCATTTCCATCATGAAGACCTGCATAAATCATCAAAGGCTGAATTTTTATATGAGTAAATAATATATAAGCAAATAAACAGTCATTTAAATCCTACTACAAAGTCCAGTAGAAATCAATGAACCATGAAATGTTAAATTTATTAACAAATTTTTAAGAAATAGACATGCATTTAAAAATTTACAACCATCTTTAATACATAGTAATAAAAGAGTATTTATACCTTATTGAGCTCCTCTCTGTTTCAAGAACATTTTTATATTCCCTACTGAACAGGGCCAACTACGTGAAGGTGGAAGCTCATATGGCCCGTCCCCCCCCTCACATCGCTCTCAATTCCCCATACCCAATAAATGATGTTGTTTACATAGAAAACATTTAAAATATTCATCCATAACTAGGCTAGTCATCAAAACATATAAACATAAAACCATTGAAGCATAATGAGGTAATTCATATAAACATTGTTTTAGACTAACAACATCGATATACATCCAAATACAAGTCATGAATTTATACATCTACTTTTTCTTTGATTTCTATTTTTTTGCATTGAAATAACTGACGATAATTGGGATATTATCATCATCATTTGGTGGATTATCTACAAAGTCATGTCCTGCTAGTGTTTGTGTTTCCATGCCCTCATGTATCATACTTCTTGTACGTCGTTAACTAGGGCATGGAGGTAGTTCTAAAAGGGCGTGAACTGCAACAACGAAAATGGGCATATCAATATGTTGAAATATTATCGAAATTAATAGTTCATCATTTTGATTAAAATTACAATATTTCTCTTTACTTGTCTGTGTAGATGTGACAGCTGGTGTGTTAATTGTTTCTCTACTTGATAATTCCTCTTGCAGTTCACCCTCCCGAGCTTCACGGTCTTCGATCGAAAGAAAATTTAAAAGTATACGCCAAGAAAAAAATATCTATAATCACAGTATATATTTCTATTTCCAAAGCACACATACCAGAATGGCCACTCTGCTCCCCACTATCATGGGACATGCACACCCCAACATTAGCTAGTACGTGCAGATTTCCGCTGGATTCAGTTCTGCGGTTGCATTGTTGCTTAAAAGAAAACATAAATATTTAGTTATGTGTGATATAATAAAAACTGAATAGACTTTAATAGTATGCTACAATGATGTGCTTATTCATTTTATTTACCTGCATCTGCATCATTGGGGATATTGGAGTCTTCCCTAATCTTTGTCGATATTCAATGACACTTTTAAAACCATACTTGAAACAAAGCTTTAGGTCTTCCTTAGTGGTAGCATCTTGGAACGTATTTCCCTGCAATGCATAACACATATCCTCTATCAAAAGCAGATATTTGTTCGCTACTTTGAAATAAATATTCCCCACAATTAATCATTTAATTCTTACGATTTGGGCTCTTAGTTTTCTATAGCCACCCTGGTCCAATCTATGTTTCCTTTGCTTTTCCACTCTAGCATTGGTTTCTTTGGAGGTGTCCAGTATAGGCCAGTAGCCTATATATGAAAATTTTGAAAAATGTTAGATATCATAATTCTTGCTTCAAACAAAAAGGAAAAAAATAAATGAGCATATTTCACTAAAAAGATGATATGTGTTGTACCTAGCTTTTCCAGGTCGTGGTTGTTTTCCTTGTCTTTTTAGCAAGTCCTCATTTGCATCGTATATGAGTGCCTTCCACTCTTTCTCTAGAACCATGGGATGGCGCTCATGCTTGAGTTCAAGTGGCAATTTATCCCTATATTGGGCCCTGGTATATTTTAAATTCTCGTCATCTAACTTTGCAACCACTTTCTTGTTGAATGTATTGCCGAACAAGTTTACCATGTGGTCTATCAATACATCTCTCTTTGTGCTATCTTGGCTATTACACCGTGTGCAAATGGTGGGGCCAAACAACTCCAATGCTTTGTCATTCAAATTCATGTAGAAAACATTGTTTCCTGCAAAAACATGTAATCCATTAATTTATAATAATTTTAGCGTATGTCCATTTCAATTTCATGTTTAAAATGAATAAATTAATTAATAAATACCCGCAATCTTTTGAATCTTGATCGGAACACAAGTGTCATCCACCAGAAAGTTTATATCTAGTGATCTGGTGCTTTTAACTCATGCTGCTCCAGGAAAAGTTTCATGGTCATCTACAATAGGTTCATCTCCAGAGTCATGTGGAGTCATGGGCTCTGTCTCATCATGCTCTGACATGTCATCCTGATCAAATTTGTGCCCTCATAAATGGATTCGAGGCCAACTGAAGGAGTGGAAAAAATCCTCATTGGTACATTGCTTTGTCAGCGTTGTTGTTGCATTGGAGCATGACTGCTACTTATACCTGTCTCGATAATTTCTCAAGTCACGGGTTGTAAAAACTCCTACAAACGAAAAACTTTACTTTATCAGATCAATTGGAAAAATATAAAACATAATATCATATATGAAATCATGTCATAGCTTAAAAAAATATGTGAAGATGCCACTTACCCCATAAGATTTTATCTGTTCTTTCATCTCTTCAATCCTTGCCTTGATATCTTGTGTCATGGGCCTTATGCAAGCCAAGGAGATCATTTCTATTTTTTCATTTTTCAGGGCCTTCTTTATAGTATCCATAGGGTCTATGGAATAGTAAATTTCATCCTCAAGCTCCTCATCACCCAGATGAAGTGCACTGGACTAAATTCATCAAACCATAAAATTAAGAAAAATATTTTTAACATCATTCAAACATTGTTATTGTAATGAAATTTAGCTACTATTAAGAACTAACACTTACCTGATGCGGTGTTATGGCCAGTGACTTCTCACAGTCACCCCCTACTGATCTACTTCTAGTGGGTGATTCTCCACGTTCACCCTAGACCGTGGAAGCAGTAGGTGCCTTTCCATGGTCCCCACTCTGACACGATAAATCAATCAATAATTCACCATAAGAACAGAAAAATGCAAATGTCAACAGTGGAAATCGAATGCTAATAGAAAAAATCGAAACATTTAGTTATTATATTTAACACTTACCTGACAAGGCACAAAGCGTGACCTTCCACGGTCACCCTGGACCATGGAAGCAGTAGGTGCCTTTCCACTGACACCACCTTGACACAATAATTCAATAAATAAACATTATGAAAATAATTGTAACATAATAAAAAATGAGATATTGCAATAATATTTATTTTTACCTCAGAAGTACAGGACACGTGTTCTGTTCCATGACGAACATGGGCATGAGACCCCTGCCACAGTGTAATAATCATGTTGTCACATGGAAATATTTTGGGATTGGAGTTTCTAGTTATTGTAGTCGTATTTAGTTACTATATTTAGTTGAGTCAATAATTGTAACATCAACAAAAATGAGATATTGCAATAATATTTACTTTTACCTCCGATGGAGAAGATACATGTTCTGCTCCATGGTGATTAGCATACCCCTGACACAGTGTAATAAGCATGTTATGATATGGAAATATTCACAATAAGCACGAAAAAAGTGAATGGTAACAGTAGAAATGGAATGTTAACAGAAAAAATATCAACATTTAGTTATTATATGTAACACTTACTTGATGGGGCACAGAATGTGACCTTCCACGGTCACCCTGGACCATGGAAGTAGAGGACAGGAATTCTGCTACATGACGACCATGGGTAAACCCCTGCCACATTGTAATAAGCATGTTGTTACATGTAAATATTCTGGGGTTGGAGTTTCTAGTTATTGTAGTCATATTTAGTTACTATATTTAGTTGATTCAATAATTGTAACATAAACAAAAATGAGATACTACAATAATATTTACTTTTACCTCCGAAGGAGGAGATACATGTTCTGCTTCATGGGGATGAGCAGACCACTGCCACAATGTAATAAGCATGTTATCATATGGAAATATTCACAATAAGCATGAAAAAAGTGAATGGTAACCGTGAAAATCAAATGTTAACTGAAAAAATTGAAATATTTTGTTATTGACATCATATTTACTTACTATATTTAACATTTACCTCACGAGGCATAGATTGTGACCTTCCATGGTCACCCTGGACTATGGAAGCATCATGTGTATTTCCACTGCTACAGCCCTGACAAAATAAATCGATCAATAAAAGTTGAGTCAAAAATTTTAACATAAAAAAAATTTGAGATAAGCATAACAGTGTAATAAGCATGTTATCACATGGAAATATTCATAATATGCATGAAAAAGTGAATGTCAACAGTGGAATTGGAATGTTAACAAAAAAAATTGAAACATTTAGTTACTATATTTAGCATTTACCTGATGAGGCATAGCGTGTGACCTTCCACGGTTACCCTGGACCATGGAAGCTACATCTATTTGTTTTAAGTTGTAATCGATCAACAACTCTTCACCTGGAAGTATTGTTTTTGTTGCACATATAAATATACGATGTTCTGCATGTCCCTCAAATTCACAATTGGTTTTCTTAGTTATTGTCACTGGCTGTGTACTATTTACAAAGCCAACAATTTTTCTGGACGCTTTTGGTCTCCCATGAATACACATAGTCACCCCTTTGTTTTTATTGTGTTCTGCTAGTTGTATATAATTTGTGCCAACTCCGTATCTCCTCATGCTTCGAGTATATTGGACTGAGATCAACTAGTTATTGTATCTGTATAATGGTCCAACATACTCCATCCATCTAGTTACAGTGCCATAGCTGACCTTTATTCCATCCATGGAAAATAGCCCCAATCCATGTAAGGACGAAGGAGCAATGTGATACATCCTCCCATTGATGAAGAAATATGTGTCCACTTGAGGTATCTTATTAGGTACCCATCGTTGTAGTATATGTCTATACCTCAAGGGAAAATCAATGTCACCTATGCTCTCAACATCATAATTACATGACCCTCCGTTGGCAATAAAATATTGCATGCGTCTACGAAATCTTTTCCTTACCTTTTCAGATCTAGTACAACATGTATCACTTTCAACCTTTCATAGTATATCTTCACCATCACTCAAGGAAGATAGATCTAATAGATACCTATTTGGTGGTACCTACACTCGATAAAACAAGAATATAAGCTACCAAGTGGATATAGTTTAGCATGCAAATATATTTACTTGTAATGTTTTAATATCAAAAGTTTTTTCTTCCCAAAAACTTTACCAAAAGCTATTTTTCTCTCAAAGGTGTAATTTATTTTAGAGTTATTTATATTTGAATTATTTTTAAGTATAAGACACGATTTGATTTGGTTTGGAATTTGTTCATAACACAGCTATAGAAGTGTGTTTCTTGTGCCACTTGACTAGTTAATGGATGCAAAGAAGTATGGGGTTCCCCCTCATATAGTTCATGTTGGGAATTCAATTTGGAATGGGCGGTGGTCATATAGCTTCATTCATGGATTTCCCATTGAAACTTGACAACTTTAGTCTAACACTCCCTCTTCCATAGTGGTTTGATATGCAAGTTTCCTCGTGCAAGGTAATCCTCTATGTGCCTGATTTTTTTTTAATAGGATAACATTGTGAAATGTCAACAAATTTAGACCAATGAGAGGTAGTCTTGAGAATTGGTGACATTTGGTGAACTAATGATTGTGGAAAAACATATTCTAGAGATGTTCATTAATGACAAAAGAAATTTTGATGGGCATAGGCATGTATGATAAAGTTGGAAACAGACTAAGTGGTGAAAAATTGTCCTAAAGCAGTAGTATTATAAAAATGCCCACCATATTTCATATGAATCCTGAAATTTTCTAGCATGGCCTATCATCCCATAGTTGGTTGAAGTATCTATCTGACCATGGCACCAATTCTCAGAACAACTCTTTAAGGAAGAAGATGCAGGCCTCCAAAAATAAGTTCTTTTTGGTCAAATTAGACAAGTTGCTCTAGGAAAATGCTCGCCATAATTTGTGGGTTAAAACAAATGCCTGCACCATATGGGAATCCTATAGGTGGATGTGTTGTCTAACTGACCATGTTTTTAATTTGACCTGAAATTACCTGAGGCAGAAATTATGGATCTACCAAAACAGGGTCGTAAGCATCTTTTACATCATACTTCAATAAAATTCCCGTCGAGGAGATAGAATGTAGTTCCAGAGGATGAAACTGGTCTTAATGGATTCATTTGGTTGTCCTCCATCCATTGGATGTATTACCCTCCAATTTTGATGAAATATTGAAATCACCTTTGAGAAATAGGGTTTAAATCAATTGACTAAGTGTCAAATCACAAGGTTGAAGAGGCATTTGGAAATGCCCACCAAAGCCTGTCTGAGTGATGATAAATTCATCAGAACGTATAGGCATTCTCTTTAATGAACTGACTATCTATCCATGTTCTTAGTTTTTCTTATGGTGACCACATGAGAAAAATATCAGCCTGCCAAAAGAGGTAAAAACATTAGCTTGCATATCCAAAAATATGAAAAATTGACTAAGTGTTGAAAACAGGAGGTTGAGAGCCCACTTGGAGCAAAATTGCCAAAGTTAGCTCTTTAATTGATAAATTCATCAGATGTTATGGGTCCATTCTTTGATGATCTGGGCATCCACTCATGATCTCAGTTTCCCTCTGGGTGTTCACACGTGTGAGATATAAGTCTGCCAAAATGTCTTCTGTCACAGTAATGACTAGGGCCTGACAAAATTCACTAAGTGTTGAATTAAGCAGTTTGAAAGACCATTTTAAAGTGACTGCCAGAGACTGTGTGTTTGTCAGTAAGGTTTTAAGGTGACATGGTCTTGTTCCTAGTTGAGGTGGATACCTATCCATACCCTCAGTTTGTTTAAATCTGGTCAAGATGTGGAAAATATAATTTTGCCAAAAGTTAGAAAAGTATTCATGTATAGTCTTGGTGAAATAAAAGAGTAAGCTACAGGAAATTAATAAACATAAATTTATAAAGGAATTCTACATATGTTGAGAAGGATTTTAGGATAGTATTTTGGAAGATATGATGTGATCGAAATTACACAGCATATATTTAAGGAAGAAATGCTCGCAGAGGGTTTAATGAAGACACACGCAAGCTACAATATTCTTGATAACCTTTAGACTCTTTGACATATGCCAAACAAAGGAAACCACACTAACTACCATGGTATATTCCAAACAGAGGAAAAAAGATATAAGTGTCGTTGAAAAATAATACTTTTATCAAATTTGTCTTTAAAGAAGAAAGAGGTTTGAGGGTCAATTTACTAGAGTCAATTCAAATTTTAGCCCACGAATCCCAGGGAACTATAAATTGTTCCAAAATCCAAACCAGTAAATGAGAAAAGCTTACAAAGTGTGTTGTAATTCAGGTAAAATTGAGCATAAAAATAAAATAAAATGCTTCTTTAAAAGAGAAATAGGTCTTAGGTTGAATTGTACACATTCATTATACTTGCATCTCCTATGGCACTCTACAAAATGTTTTAGACCCATAATACAAAAAAATCACAAAAGCTTGAAAAGTGTGCCATAATCCATGTAAAACTGACAATCAAAGCAAAATTAAATGTGTCTTTAAAGGAGAAAGAGGTATCATGTTCAAGTTTCAACAGAATCAGTTCAAATTGTAGCTCATAGAGGACTCTGTTCTAGACCATTAAATAGAATAAGATTACACAAGCTTGCACTCTATAGAATGTTTCAAACATATAATAGAATAAAATAACAAAAGCTTTTAATGTATGCCATAATCAAGGTAAAATTAATTATTGAAGCAAAATTAAATGCTTAGAAGAAATATGTCTCAGGTTCAAAGTTTGACAGAATCGGTTGAAACAGTTCAGATTATAGCTCCTACTAGACTCTGCACACTGTTCAGGACCATTAAATAGAATAAAATTACAAAAGATTGTAAATTATGCCATAATTCTGAAAATTATACAAGAGCACAGCTGGCTTGTAGTGCTCAACCCATATGTCTTATCCCCAAATTCAAGGAGGAGCTTCAAACGCTCCAATAATAGAAAACCCTTACTAGATCCACCGATAATAGAAGCGATGGTAGCAAAACAAAAAAATTATAATTTCAATATGACTGTACCGAATCTGTATTGGTTTGGAAATTTGACGTATTTTTCCCAAATTCCTACGCTGCTAGGGTTAATGGGCGTACAGAATTCATTGGGCCCTTTGTTATCCTCTGGACTGCGGCCTGATTGCCTCCGCTGGGAATGTCGGTGTCCTCTGGACTGCGGCTATATTTCCTCTACTGGGAATGTTGGTATCCTATGGACTGGTATCCCCGTCTCCTCGATTTACCACTGCTCTGCTCATCAAATTACCAATGCTCTGGATGCTGCTAATGAACTAATGCGCGAGAGTGAACTTGTTCATTTTTGTTTTTCTAATGATCTAGTGCATGGGTGTTTTTGAATTCTACGTTTTTTGCTTGTTTATTTGCATATTGTATATTTTGTGTTTTGTTTTCTTTTTTTATTTTGCATATTTACCTTTTGTTTTGTTTATTTTGGGTTTTTTTTATTTGCATATTTTATATTTTGTTGCATTTTGAATTAATTATAGTTAAACAAATCTATGTTTTTAATTTACTGTAGTTTAATTTAATTTAATTTAATTTAACTAGGATTTTGTCATAATTTGTATTGGTTGCATTGCTTATAGTGAGATCCTATACATAAGTCCCTTCAAGGAAGAACACGATGATGATGAAGATGATGGTGATGAAGTCAATAATGACGATCATCATCATCATCACCATCATCTAATTCATATTCTTCATCAATATCATCATCACCATCTTCATAATCATCATCATCGTCGTTTCCATCATTGTAATCATGATCTTCTTCTTCATCATCATCTTCCTTATCATCATCATCTTCATCATCAACGTCTTCATTATCATCGTCATCATCTTGATCATCATCATCATATTCGTCATCATCATCATCAACATCTTCATCTTCATCATCATATTCATCATCAACATCATCTTCATCATCATCATCATCATTTTCATTGACATCGTCATCATCTTCATCATCATCATCATATTTGTCATCATCATCATCATCATCATCTTCATCATCATAATTTTAGGGGGATCTTAGTGAATGAATATGTCTACATGATAGGGGAAGCAGCCAGTTGAGTGAAAAATTAAGGATTGCTCCTAACACCCATTCCAAGGACTAATCTGACAATTCAATATGACTCCAGGAAGTAGTAAAAACAATACAACTTATTGGGCCCTATGAAGCCTCATGTTCTTAGATTTGTGCACATGAAGAATCGAGACTTATGGACCTAGTCAGGTGTCTTAAAAGAGGAAGATCCAAACTAAGCAGTTTGGTAGTTCCATAAATTGCATCCTTTATAGGAGTGAATAATCACTCATAACCATTCTATTATAGTGTTGGCGAAGCTCAGAACAATTTAGTGAAGACCAAGGTAAAGATATTGTCATCACATATTCATCATCATATTCATCTTCATCGGTGTATTCATCATCATCACCATCACCATCATGATCATATTCATCTTCATCTTCATCATCATCATCATCATCATCATCATCATCATCACAATCATCATCCCTATCCTAATCATCATCATGATAATCATGATAATCATGATCAGCATCCTCATCCTAGTCATCATCCTCATCATCCTCATCCTCCTCCTAATCGTCCTCATCCTCACCCTCATCATCATCATCATCATCTTCATCAGCATCATCATCATCATCATCACCATCATTGTCATCTCCCTCTTCCTAATCAACATCTTCATCATTGTCATCATCATCATTTTCATCATCGCCCTCATCATAATATTCATCATGTTCATAATATTCATCACCACCACCATTATCATCAGCATCTTCATCATCATTGTCATCATCATCATCATCATCATCATCATCATCATCCTCGTCATCCTCATCCTCATCCTCATCCTCATCCTCATCCTCATCCTCATCATCATAATCATGATTGTCATCATCATCATCTTCATCTTCATCATCATTTTCGTCATCATCATCCTCATCCTAGTCATTGTCATCATCATCAGGATCATCGTCGTCGTCGTCGTCATCATCATCGTCATCATCTTTATCATCATCATCGTCGTCGTCGTCGTCTTCATCGTCATCGTCATCATCGTCGTCGTCATCGTCGTTGTCATCATTGTGATCATCATCATCATCATTATCATCATCATCATCACCATCATCATCACCATCATCATCATCATAATCATCATCATCATCATCATCATCATTGTCATTGCTGTCATCTCCCTCTTCCTAATCAACATCTTCATCATCATCATCATCATCATTTTCATCATCGCCATCATCATCATCTTCATCATCTTCATCATCTTCATTGCCACCACCATCATCATCATCATTGAATGTTGATTTGTGTTCATCTTTGTCTCCTTCCCAAAGGTTTGAAAATGAATTTATTTTCAAGTTAACTAGTTAGCAATTTTTTCCATCATGGAGCCATCGGATGGAGAGTGGGTTTTGATCTATGGTGATAGGTCTTTTTGTATATTGAAACATGCAGTAGTGGAATAAGGGTAAAGTGTGTTAAAATTCAACGGTTCAGATTCAACATGATGAAGATCGACGACAAAAATCAATTCTGTTGAGCGGAGATGCGAGGAAGGATTTTGGCGATTTGTGGAGTCCATTAAATGGGTATAATTTTGGAGGGTTGATATCGGCACAACGTGATATCAACGGCCCTAAATCATTTTGTGTGATGAACATGCTCAGAGGGAGAAATTTTTTCAAATCGTGAAAAGGGTTAATCAGTGAGAAAATCAGATGGTTGAGATGAAGGAGGAGATAGATCTGCAGTCTCAAACAATTTCGCGGATTGAACTAGCTCGGAGAAATTTATGAATTTGATCCGTGGAAAGTGGTAGGGGATGCAAATATCTACGGTCAGAACAAGATGTTGTGTATATCAATGGGTGAGAATCATTTCGTGATCAGAATTTTCTCACTCGTTCAGATGAAAAAGGGTTAGTAGAATATTAAAGTTCTCAAGGTTGAGCAGTCCCGATGAAGGTAGTTTAGAGATCGGCGGTTGATATATATTGATCTCCCCAAATCAAGCTGTGCATGTTGATAGTGTTGAGTTTTGGGTATGAATATTTGGCGTATCGAGGGCTTATATCGCAAAGATGAGCAGATCTACGGTACTGAGTGCATGGAGAAACACGAGGGTTATGCAACATAAAAAAACTATAAAAAAATCTAAGTGGAGAAGACACCCTCACCTACAATATGTCTTCCTGACACTTAATTGATTTCCATGAATCCATTTGTGATACACCCATAGGATAAATAATCCCTGCGGCAACCCCATATTGCTCAAAACCAGATACCCATTGTATGGCTGGCGTGTGAAATCAGAAAGATACCCATTGTGTGAAAATATAAGAAGTGGAACAATGAATTTCATCACCACACATAGCAAGGGAAACGTGGCAAAATAATGGTTCTGGTATCGTCGTCATAGGAGCGAAAGGGCCAGAACACATCCAATCCAGATGCCCTGAAGTGTATGGTCAACCAGGCTACTCAACGATGAAATGTGCAAATATGCTGACGGGTCATCCCTTTGCCCAGCTTTCCAATCCTATATAAACACCACCTTTCAGAGCCATTAAGGTGCATAGGATGAACTAGTGTAGAAGAAAACTCGTGGTAACATTCTGCCAAGAGGTTCTGAGGATTTTGATATGTTTGCAATGGAAATCTGGTTTGAGAAGCTTGTTATTCTGGGTGTGTTACTGGTTGGTGAGCTTGATTCCAAGCTCATTTATCGCCCTGGTTTTTCAATCCAGGGAAGCACCAACCATCGGGGAGCATACATCATACACCACTTTGAGAGATGCACCTATTTTCTGTTGGAGCGAATGCTCATACTAGAGCATCAAGGGCCCAATTTCTTCATCGTAGCTTTCATGCACCTTGTCCGCCAACCTTTTCTGAGGTGGTGAGGATTACTTGAATGACAAGCCACTGCAGAAGGCGCTTGTTTTTTCTAGAAGCAAGGGGGAACCAATGAAGAAATATGAGCATGGAAAGGATATATATATAAACTCCTTTTCTAGCTTTGAGCCTATGCAGAAAGGTGCCTTCGAGCACAAAATGAACACAAAGGGAAAGGACACGTTGCTGACTTAACAAACGGACAAGTGGTTGAGCCCAGTTAGAAATGATCCACCAGAAGCATCTTGAGATGTCGTTTTCACTGCCCGCGAGTTCGAAACCAGAAATGTCGTGCTACCATCTAGACCAAGCATGCACATTTGCTCCATGATGTTTGTTTAAAGATATGTAAACCGTGGCAGAAGTACCACGCTCTAGTTGTTAATGTTGATTATGATTGTAAACAGTTTCAGATCCTATTTCGAGGATTAGCCTCAGGGTCTGAGACATATAAAAATGATACCCACCGGGGATCAACTTTGAAGGGCAGGGTCCCATTTCCTTTTGAAGCTTAAGTTTCAGTGAATTAGCCACCAATTAGTTTACTGCGTATTGAGTTATAGGTGGTTTCCATTTTCATACATTGATTTTCCCTAATCTTTATCATGATAATGGGGCTTGTGGTTGTTGTTGATATGTATATATTCAATTAGCATTACTCATTGTATATCACATGGATGTAAGGATGAAAAATAGAACTTGGGGATGCATAACAACAACCCTCATTTTCATAGATAAATTCATAAAATCTAAAAGCCAAAGAAAATATTTCAGGATTACACATTACAATTTACAATTTTCATAAGGAAAAGAAAATCACTTACTTGAGCCAACTGTAGTTGTGGAAGCAAGATAGCTAAGACACCACCCCGTGAACAAGAATGAACGGTCACTTCAGCAGCAACCATACCTACAAATGGCCAAGTTAGACCAAATGCTTAAATATCCAAGGTAAAAAACTCTTAAAGAAAAACTATAACAATAGAGTTTACCTTGAGTTTCCATACCGAAATTGCCAAGGTTTCCATGCAAAAAACAATGAGACCACAAAACTATACAAAATCCACCCTTCCATGAGGAAAATTTTCAGAAAAGTGGTCAAAATTGGTCCCAGCAGCCTTCGTCAAAATTGGTCCCATCAGCCTTAAGAGAATGCCCGCCACAATTCATGGTTTAAGAAGAATGCCCGCACCATGGTACCATCCTATAGTTAGTTGGTTTAGATACCTATTCATGATTTGAGTTTTCTTTAATCTTTCTTGAGGAGAAGGATACAGGTCTTCCAAAACAAGGTTTTTCATTGGTGGATGCAAAAATGGCTAAGTAGCCTCAGAAAGATGCCCGCACTAAATTATGGGTTAGAGTAAATGCCCACAACACATGGGGTCTTGTATATTGGTCTTCGGCCTACCTGACTATGTCTTCAGATTGTCTTGGAAGTGGATGAATAAAATGTTATGGACCTCCCAAAAGGGTGTTTTAGGCAAATTATACCAAATTGAGAAATTTGTCTAAGTATGGACTTGGTGTTAAATCTGCCCAAGTGGCCTTAAGGAAATGCCCGCCATGCCTCATAAGATGATGTGAAAAATGTATTGAGAAATGTGAGTCTCTATAGGTTTTTATGAAGCATACAACCATGTTACTTGCCTCACCAAAATACAACATATATTTAAGGAAGAATTGATCCCAGTAGCCTTAGTAAAAAATGGTCCCAGCAGTCTTAAGAGAATGCCCGCCGCAATTCATGGTTTGAGAAGAATGCCCGCACGATGTTACCATCCTATAGCTAGTTGGTTTGGATACCTATTCCTGATTTGAGTTTTCCTTAATATTTCTTGTGGAGAAAGATACAAGCCTGCCAAAATAGGGTTTTTCACCAATGGATGCAAAAATGGCTAAGTAACCTTAGAAAGATGCTCACCCTAAATTATGGGTTAGAGTAAATGTCCGCAGCGCATGGGGGTCTTGTAGATTGGCCTTCGGCCTACCTAACCATGTATTTATATTGTCTTGGAAGTGGATGAAGAAAAAGTTATGGACCTGCCAAAAGGGTGTTTTAGGCAGATTAGACCAAATTAAGAAATTTATCTAAGTATGGACTTGGTGTTAAATATTCCTAAGTGGCCTTAAGGAAATGCCCGCCATGCCTCATAGGATGATATGAAAAATGTATTCAGAATGTGAGTCTCTAGAGTTTTATATGAAGCATACAACAATGTCACTTTCCTCACGAAACTACAACATATATTTAAGGAAGAATTGGTCCTAGTAGCCTTAGTAAAAAATGGTCCCATCAACCTTAAGAGAATGCCCGCCACAATTCATGGTTTGAGAAGAAATCCCGCACCATGGTGCCATCTTATATCTAGTTGGTTTGGATGCCTATTCATGATTTGATTTTTCTTTAATCTTTCTTGAGGAGAAAGATACATGCCTGCCAAAACATGGTTTTTCATCGGTGGATGGAAAAATGGCTAAGTAACCTCAGAAAGATGCCCGCCCTAAATTATGGGTTAGAGTAAATGACCACAGCACATGGAGGTCTTGTATATTGGTATTCAACCTATCTAACCATGTCTTCATATTTTATTAGAAGTGGATGAAGAAAAATTTATGGACCTTCCAAAAGGGTGTTTTAGGCAGATTAGACCAAATTGAGAAATTTGTTGAAGTATGTACTTGGTGTTAAATATGCCCAAGTGGCCTTAAGGAAATGCCCGCATTGCCTCATAGGATGATGTGAAAAATGTATTGAGAATGTGAGTATCTAGAGTGTTGTATGGATTATACAACCATTTCACTTGCCTCGCGAAACTACAACATATATTTATGGAAGAATTGATCCCAACAGCCTTAGTAAAAAATGGTCCTAGCATCCTTAAGAGAATGCCCGCCACAATTCATGGTTTGAGAAGAATGTCCGCACCATGGTACCGTCCTATAGCTAGTTGGTTTGGATACCTATTCATGATTTGAGTTTGCTTTAATCTTTCTTGAGGAGAAAGATATAGGCTTTCCGAAAACGGTTTTTTAGTGGTGAAAAGCAAGAAATTCAAGGGGTAGTAGTTGATATCCAAAAGATGGATGTTGGGAATTCTATAAAACCTGATGTCAATATAAGAAGTGTGAGACAAGCCAAAAAGAAAAAATTCCTAGATGATCGAAGTGCAACATTGTATGCAAAATGGTGAAAGAAACTTATGTTGCAATTAGCATTTATAGTGATCTTGCCGTACTGAAAATTTATTCTATTGTGCTAACATTTATGTTACCAAATTTTGGAAATGTAACAAATGATGGAAGGCATATTAAATATTTAACTTTAGTTTTCAGTAATAAAATTACAGTTTTTTTTTGTGTGTTTTCTTATATTTTGTAATTTTTTGTCTTTTTTAGGCCAGTTCTATAGGCATTGTTGCTTTGGGTTATTCGCTGAAATTTGGTTGCATGAGTAGAATTGTATGACATTGTTCCAAAATTTGAATTTCAGTTTCATTAGATAAAGAAACTTACATAAATACATCAATACATAGCATCAAAATTCTCATAAAGAACTTGAGAGTTCTCAATCCATCATCCCCATAATATCCCTATAAAATCAATAGTTCCAAGAAAACAGCTAGGATCTACCTATGTCACCAAATCTACTGACATCTCATATCCACTAATCACTATCACTCTTTTAATTTCTTACAAATTCAAATATATATGTCTACAGTACACAAGTTAAGTTTTCAATTATGATATTGTTAACTTTCTGGCCTGTTATGTACACTTATTGAAAATTTAAATTCAGAATTACCATGCACATTAAATGCATCAAAAACATATAAAATATTGCCGAGAAATACACACACACATATATAAATTTATGTATTAAAACTTGAAATGTATTTACATACACAACATATATAAATAATGTTAAGTCCTCCTTTTCTAGAGAAGATAAATTTGTACATTCTAGTCTCTTGGCTTGTCTACAAGCTTATGGTTCTTCAGACGCTGCAGCAGGTGCATGTTCTGATTTTTGTTCTAATTATTTCACTTTTGTTGCACATTTGTGCAAAATTTCTCTCAATCTATCATTATCTTGGATGTACTTCTTTATCAATTCCACATTCTTCTTATTTTTCTCTTCGTGTTCCTTTTCCTTTTGCTAAAGACGATCATTTGCACGTTTCAACTTAGACTGAACTTGGGTCAAATGTTTCCTGAGCTGCTCTGTCTCTGTCTCCAACTCTTTTTCCCTCAATTCTGTATTGTCTGGAGTATACACAACTGCTACTCGTTGAAGCATGTTGTTCTTCTGCAGAGTGGCAATTTGGGATTTCAGATCTTCTATCTTAGACTTACATCCCAAATGTTATGATTCTCTATCCTCCAGTATTTTCAATCTGACTTCTTTAATCTCATCATCCCTCTTGGCTAGCTTGTTTTTCATTGTTTCTTTCACGGTTGACCACACAGAGAGATCAACTCTAGCATTCATTGCTACACTAGCATCCATCAAAGACCTCTCTCAAATTCTTAGGAAGGCACAAGAGCTTTGTAACCCCTTTTTGACTTGTGCATGAGCTCGTATTGCATTAAAATTTGCATCAAGTTCCTTCTCTCTGTTTTGTAGGGAACTCTCATACCTTATTAATGCATGTTGGTGTGCTGACATATAATAAATTTCACCATAAATCAGATGCCTACTCTGTCCCTTAAGAATTTCAGATTCTTTTAAATTTTAAACTCATCTAGTCTATAGTTCTACAGCAATCTTTTCAAGTTCAACTATTTTCCCTTTCAACTCTTCATCTTTCTTAACAATTATGTTTTTCATGTTTTCCTCTTTTTTCTATATTCATTTATCTCAAGTTCATGTTTATTGTACTCTTCAGCAAGGTTGTTTTTAAATTCAGCCTTTATTATTTCAATTATTATGTTTAACTTACTGACTTCAGTGGTAAGTATTTCTTCCTGGACGATAACAGTCCTTAGAGGGGGAATGTCCAACACTTCAAGTCGATGTTTCAGCTCATCTTCCAGTCTCTTTATGGTTTCTTCATATTTCTTCTGAAAAACCAAATATTCTTCTCTACATTTCTCATTTTCCTTTCTAAATTCATCCTGAATTTTCTCTAGTTCCTTATCCAAATACTAAAGAACAGATTCCTTGCCTGCTATTATCCTTCTCAAATTGTCCATAGTCTTCACAAGTGATCCTTGTAGTGTTGCAATTTCCTATAAACAAGGAAAAGTTTTAGGAGGCTTCAAAAAATGGAATTTGGAAACTTTTTGTTTTGGAAAAAAGCATTGAAAAATGCCTCCTACCATTTGCAAATTTTTAATAGAAGATTCCATAGTATCCACGTGTTCTATTTCTAACCTTGAAATTACTTGTAAATAGTGAAAAATTTAACAAGGCTTCAAAAAAAGGAAATTGGCAACTGTTTCTTTTTGAAAAATAGCATTGAAAAATAGCGCCTACCTTTAAGAGGTCCTAAATTTGCATCTGCTTAATCCTATAGAGTTCTACGCTCTGTATTGCGGTAAGACACCAATAGGAAAAAAAAATCTATGAAATTCAACTTCTTCTTTGAAATGCAACATTTTATCGAACATTAGCTTAAAAACAGTTTTACCATCAAAAAATATTTTGGAAAGGAAGTTTTCTCAACTCCGAACTATGGAGGTGTATATATAACAAGTGGCATTTTTGCACAAGCATAAATATCATCATCAATATTCTCCTCGTGTTCATTAAAATCAACATCATGCATCTTGTTTACATTTATTTCTCTGCCTTCATGTAATCCGACCAGAGAAACTTCAGGGACTTTTACATTGTCCTTTAGATATTGTTGAGGAATTTCCTGGTTAATTTTGTCCAGTTTCAACCTCTTAATGTATGCATTTTTAAATCTACTTCCTTCTATAGTGCTGGGTCGATATAAGTTAATAATTGTTTTGTAGTGTGCCATGGTAACTGAACTTCACTCTCTTCATTTTGCTCTCCTGCAGTGCAAAATGCATTTTTTTTCCAATAGATGAGGGACATCTATGGCCAGGTATTCAACCCAAAGAATCACCAACTTCATACAATCACCCAAAATATCTTGCTTGTAGTGATTCATAATTGTCCTAAGTACATTTTGAATTAGGTTTTTGTATAGTCCTGGTGGAACATCTTGCATCTTTAAACCATTCTGGGCAACCTTAACCGTTTTTACACATATTTTGTTTGCCATCTCACCCTTTTCTACTTTGATTGTTTTCTTGGTGGTCAACATTACCCCCCCCCACCCTATATGGAATTTTCGTTGCACTTGACAACAAATCAGGGTCCAAACAAACCCTCCTTTCAAAAATAATCAATTTCTTGGACTCATCATCATAACTAGAAATGGCATTATCTATCTCTTCATTTTTGAAATTGAACTGACCAAAAATAAAACGATGCACTCCTGCTCTGACCAAGACATTTAGCATACCTTCTTTCCAATTGGTTTTGTCACTCTATGCCTCAGCGCTCTCTTCGAATTTTCTGACAATGAACCTCTTAGCAACTTCAGAACCCATTGTTTCAGTTGATGGCATGGAAGATGAGGTTGTTGTTTCCATTTTGTAGGATGATGACATGCTCAGAAAGGAAGAAGGGGATGCACGCACAGGATGCACGCAAAGGATACTAGCAAGCTGACTTTTCCAAACTAAAATAAAAATTACAAATATGTTCAGAAGTTTCCAAACTATAAACTATAATAAAAATTACAAATGTGTTCTGACTTTTCCAAACTATAATAAAAATTACAAATGTGTTTCAAGTCAACTATACACAACTTCAATTTTCAATTTCAATATAGTTAACTTTCTAGCATCTTAAGTATACTTATTGAAAATAAGAAAGTAAGAGTAAATAATAGAGTAAAAATTTGGCATTCTAACTATTCTGGAAAAATAAGAGTAATAGAGTGAGTAATATAATAATAGAGTAATATTCTTCTCTACATGTTTTGATGTACTCTCAGACCAAACCCTCCTATTAAATGTTTATAGTAAATGTTTTTGGAACTTGGATGGCTATATATATTGAGAATACTATCCTTGTGTTAATTTTATATTACCTAACCTCGTATGCTCACAGTCGACCTATGAAAGGTGTAATTTTAACCTTTTTTTACTATTATGGACACTTAATGTAAAATGCAAGCCATAAGCATAAAAATGCAAGCTAGGAATTCATAGCAGTTAAATTGAACATGGATGACTAAAATTCCAAGTATCTTGGCCAATTCAAAAAAATGATTGGAATTCTAAGTTTCGTAAAAAACAATGTGTAAATATTCAAAAATGGGCTTAGCAAAATGCTCTCCACAGTCCGTACAATTGTCATAAGTTGAAACTAAAACCATCGGCTTGAAGATAGATATATTTTTGACAAAAGCCTCTTTCTGTTTTTTAAAATTATGTTTCATTTGTCCAGAGTTAAATTGACAAAATGACAACTTTTGTGTTTTCAACCCAGTTTTACCCAGATCACAAAAATGTCTGCCCAACCCTAAGTATTGGGTATTTTTGAGTGATTTTAGTTGGAAATGGTATGTTTTACTATTTTCCACATTATTATACATTTATTTTTTCAATTTTGGTTTAGAAAGTGCCGCTTGTGCAAAAACACTACATGGTTGTCTTGTATTTATGAAATATCCACCTACATTAATAAAAATGCAAGCCAAACCCTCCTAATAAATGTTTATAGTAAATGGTTTTGGAAATTGGATGGCTAGATATATTTAGAATACTATTCTTGTGTTAATTTTATATAACCTACCCTCGTATGCTCACAATCGACCTATGAAAGGTGCGATTTTAACCTTTTTTTACTGTTATGGACACTTGGTGTAAAATGCAAGCCAAGAATGCATAGCTAGGAATGCATAGCAGTCAACTTGAACATGAATGACTAAAATTGCAAGCTATCTTGGACAAATTCAAAATCAATGTCTGAAATTCTAAGTTGTTATGTAAAAAACAGGGTGTAAATATTCAAAACTGGGCTTAGGAAAATGGTCGCCACAGTCTGTACAATTGTCATAAGTTGAGAATAACACCATGGGGTTGAAGCTAGATATATTTACATTTATTAATAAAATTTTATACTGTTAGGTGTAATATATATGGTGAATTCTAATATTTAATGCATATGAATTATGTATTTGTACCATTCAATTATGTCTGGTATATTATTGTTCTGTTATAATTGGTTTTTTCTTTTCAAATAATTTTTTTCATTATATATTAAATTTGTAAGTTTGAAATGATAATATACATTTCCTATCATGTGTGTTATTGTGAAGAGGCTTTTATACTATATTCAAAGTGTCTGAAAAACCTCTTATTGTAGCCTTCTAGATATGGTTGGATTCACCATACAACACTCTAGAGATCCACACTCTCAGAATATTTTTATCATCATCCTATGAGCTGTGGCAGGAATTTCCCTAAGGCCAGTTATGCAGATTTTACCAATAATTCCATACTTGGACAATTTTTTATCTTCTCCTAGGCTCGGTCTAATTTTCCTAAACCACATTTTCCAGGTTACTTGGACCAATATTCCCAAACTTTTCAAATTTCCTTATTTTAACTAATTTGTCGTATTTCTCCAGAACGATCCCATAATGCAACAATGATTTCAACTTCATCTCACATCATCGTCTATGCCATTCCATTCCATGCGGACATCATCCTTAGTGTGGGAATTAACCTTAATGTGGGCATCACTTATCCCCTTTAAAACACTTAGCCATTTTTTCTTTGTCTTTAGTATGCTAATTAACATTTTTATTCTATTTTCGCAGGTTGATATTTTCCTTATCTGGTGAACATAATAAAACCCAAGAGCATGGATAGATATCCATTTCAACAATCAACAGGACCATATCATCTAATGAATTTTATCATCAAAGGAACACCCCCCTTTCGGTCATTTCGAGGTGGTCTCTCAAACGTTTTGTCTAACACTCGAGCAGTTCTCTTCAAACCGTAGGTCACCAAGGTAATTTCATTTTTCCTTCAAATTTGGCAAGTGATATTCCCAATGGGTATAATTCAACAAGGTGAGTCCAGAAAAACCACTTTCATCTTCTGTAGCTTCTTTCTGTCTACTAGGTGGGCATTTTTCTGTAGCAGTGAAAATATGGCTTAGAGGTTGTTTTGGCAGATTGATATCTTCTTCCTGAAAGACTTTTTGGTCTGCCTAATTATGTGTTGGATGCACCATACAAGCTTCTAGAGATATACACTCTCATAATATTTTTATCATCAACCCATGATTTGTGGTGGGCATTTCCCTAAGGCCTGTTAGGCATATTTTTATCAAAAATTCATACTTGGACAATTTTTTATCTTCTCCTAAGCTTGGTCTAATTTCCCTAAACCACAGTTTTGGCATGTCCATAAATTCTTCTTCAATGTATCTTTGGACAAATTGAGACCATGGTGGAGTAGACAAAATAGCAGCCTACAATATCCCCATGTTGTTCGGGTATTTTCTTCAACAAACCATTTGTGGCGGGCATCCTCTTAAGTCTACTTGGATGAATATTCCCACACTTGGCCAATTTCCTGGTCTTCACTAATTTGGCGTATTTCTCCAGAACAATGTCATAATGCAACAATGATTTCAACTTCATGCCACATAGTCATCTATTCCATGCCATGCCATGTGGGCATCATCCTTAGTGCAGGCATCAACCTTAATGCGGGCATCACTTAGCCCCTTTACAACACTTAGCCATTTTTTTTGTCTTTAGTGTGCAAAAAAAAAAAAATCTTCTATTTTTTTAGGTTGATATTTTCCTTATCTGGTCACCATAAGAAAAACCATGAGAATGGCTAGATATCCATTTCAACAATGAATAGGACCATATCATCTCATGATATTTATCATCAATGGAACACCCCCTTGCGAGCATTTTCAAGTGGTCTCTCAAACACTTTGTCTAACACTTAACCAGTTCTCTTCAAACCATAGGTCACCAAGGTGATTTCATGTTTCCTTCAAACTTGGAAAATGAGATTCCCAATGGGTATAGTTCAACAAGGTGAGTCCAGAAAAAACACTTTCATCTTCTGTAACTTATTTCTCTCTCCTCAGAGGGCATTTTTTTGGAGCAGTGAAAATATGGCTGAGAGACACTTTTGGCAAATTAATATCTTCTTTCTGCAATACTTTTTGGTCAGGATGATTATATGGTTGGATGCACCATACAAGTTTCTATAGATATACACTCTCATAATATTTTTATCATCAACCCATGAGCTGTGGTGGGAATTTCCCTAAGGCCTGCTACGCATATTTTACCAATAATTCATACTTAGACAATTTTTGATCTTCTCCTAGGCTTGGTCTAATTTCCCTGAACCACAGTTTTGGCAGGTCCATAAATTCTTCTTTAGTGTCTCTTTGGACAAAATGAGACCATGGTTGAGTAGACAAAACATCAATATATAATATCCCCATGTGGTGCGGGTATTTTCTTCAACAAACCATTTGTGGTGGGCATCCTCTTAAGGTTACTTGGACCAATATTCCCACACTTGGCCAATTTCCTGATTTTCACTAATTTGTCGTATTTCTCCAAAATGATATCATAATTCAACAATGATTTCAACTTCATGCCACATAGTCATCTATTCCATTCCATGCGGGCATCATCCTTAGTGTGGGCATCAACCTTAATGCAGGAATCACTTAGCCCCTTTACAACACTTAGCCATTTTTTCTGTCTTTAGTGTGCAAAATAAGATTTTTCTTCTATTTTTCCAGGTTGATATTTTCCTTATCTAGTCGCCATAAGAAAAACCAAGAGCATGGCTAGATATCCATTTCAACAATGAGCAGGACCATATCATCTGATGATTTTTATCATCAATGGAACACCTCCTTGCGATCATTTCCAAGTGGTCTCTCAAAATCTTTGTCTAACACTTAACTAGTTCTCTTCAAACCCTAGGTCACCAAGGTGATTTCATGTTTCCTTCAAACTTGGCAAGTGAGATTCCCAATGGGTATAGTTCAACAAGGTGAGTCCAGAAAAAACACTTACATATTCTGTAGCTTCTTTCTCTCTCCTCGATGGGAATTTTTTTGGAGCAGTGCAAATATGGCTAAGAGACACTTTTGGCAGATTGATATCTTCTTCCTGAAAGACTTTTTGGTCAGGATAATTATATGGTTGGATGCACCATACAAGTCTCTAGAGATCTACAATCTCGTAATATTTGTATCATCGACCCATGAGTTGTGGTGGGCATTTCCCTAAGGCATGTTAGGCATATTTTACCAATAATTCATACTTAGACGATTTTTGATCTTCTCCTAGTCTTGGTCTAATTTCCCTAAACCAAAGTTTTTTCAGGTCCATAAATTCTTCTTCAGTGTCTCTTTGGACAAACCGAGACCATGGTTGAGTAGATAAAACAACAACCTACAATATCACCATGTGGTGCGGGTATTTTCTTCAACAAACCATTTGTGGCGGGCATCCTCTTAAGGCTACTTGGACCAATATTCCCACACTTGGCCAATTTCCTAATTTTCACTAATTTGTTGTATTTCTCCAGAACGATGTCATAATGCAACAATGATTTCAACTTCATGCCACATAGTCATCTATTCCATGCCATGACATGTAGGCATCATCCTTATTGCATACATCAACCTTAATGCGGGCATCACTTAGCCCCTTTACAACACTCGGCCATTTTTTATGTCTTTAATATGCAAAATAATATTTTTCTTCTAATTTGCGAGGTTGATATTTTCCTTATCTGGTCACCATAAGAAAAACCAAGAGCATGGCTAGATATCCATTTCAAAAATGAACAATACCATATCATCTAATGATTTTTATCATCAATGGAACACCCCCTTGCTGGCATTTCCAAATGGTCTCTCAAACTCTTTGTTTAACACTTAACCAGTTCTCTTCAAACCCTAGGTCACCACGGTCATTTAATTTTTCCTTCACACTTGGAAAGTGAGATTTCCAATGGGTAGAGGCCAACAATGGAATCCATCAAGACCAATTTCATCTTCTGGAGCTTCTTTCTCTCTCCTCGACGGACATTTTTCTAGAGCTGTGCAAATATGGCTAAGAGGCACTTTTGGCAGATTGATATCTTTGTACGGAAATAATTTTTGGTCAGGATAATTATATGGTTGGATGCACCATAAAATAATCTAGAGATCTACACTCTCATAATATTTTTATCATCATCCTATGAGCTATGGCGGGCATTTCCCTAAGGCCAGTTAGGCATATTTTACCAATAATTCCATACTTGGACAATTTTTATCTTCTCCTAGTCTTGGTCTAATTTCCCTAAACAACGGTTTTTGCAATTTTTGCATGTTTTTGCAAGTCTAATTTCCCTAAACCATAGTTTTTTCATGTTGGGTGTGCATTTGAGTAAAGCAATCCAAAATTGGCTTGCTTCAGTAAAATCCATGCACATGCCTGATTTCATTTTCCCATACCTCAACCTGTCATACACATGTTGAATGTATTGAGTGTAAAATATGTCATATAATCGTATAAACCTATAAATGATAGTTTTTACGTTTCCCTACCTATCATATTTTGAACTTTCAACCGACTGTCAAATACATCACTTAACAAACCATCAAATTCTATGATTCGATGAACTTGAATTGAGTCGGATTCTGATGACATTGATAATGATTGCATCACCCAAATGAGAACTCAACATTTCATCATGATTAACATTTTTCCCACCTTTCAGTTATTCCAAGGGCCAATATGGTACACATATCCAGATTTGGCCTGACCCCATGGATTCCTTCCTAGCCGCTGCAGTCAATTACCAATCATGTTGCTTCTTATGTAAGATTGATAAATAGGGGCCATTGTTATCAGTGGGATATGAAGTATTCAATCCATTCTCTATGTTCATTAATTTTTGTCCAATATGGCCACAGATGTGCGCAAATTTGAGTTCACCGATAGTATGAGTGAAATCGGTAGAATTGGAGACAGTCTCATACGGGTTCGATGGATTTCATTGGTAGTTCCATTCCATCTTATTGCTTTTATGTTCATTTGAAATTCCTTTCCCATTGCTCAATGAAGTCTTTCATGCACTAAGTCAGCACCTTGTCCCTCTTCAACAACCCAAGCATTCCCTCTCGGTGGCATAGCAGGATTGATTTCTTCAATTCCAGCTTTTAATTTGTCCACATCAGATGGGTATTGCATGTTGTTTTTCCACTGAGCCATACCTATCATGCACTATGCATCTCTGTTATAATTCTTCTCTACTCGCATCTCCTATCCAGATAATTGGTATGCAACTTCCTCTTCTACTCCCTTTCTACCCCTGGTGTTGAAACATGTCCACTTCAGCCTTGTTTCCCCCCTATGTTGCACTGTCATGTTTTCCTTGTTCCACAGTAGTTGGTATCTTTGTTTGAATCCAGGAAAGTGTAGCAGAGGACGGGTTGTCTCATGAGTGAATCCAAATTTCAGTTTCACTCAAATGAAATCCACTTGTAACATGGTCGATCCGACCCTTGAGATTTATAAATATAATTTAATAGGTAGTAGGGACAGTTATTATTGAAGGAATTTTTTGATGTTACTGATTCAACTATAAACTATCCCTCTGCTCTATAATGAAATCATAATATAATAAAAAATGGTCCTAGGCCCCTTTTAAAACTTTCTTAAGTATCGATCTGGTTATATTTTGTATTATCTCTATTTTTTACCTCGGAATACATTATATATGTTATGTTCTCATTTATTAATTTCTGCAAGGAATGATGATGATTTATACTATAATAAAAAAGAAACAGACAATAAAAACTTGCAGAGCCATGAGATTGGTTTCCAAACTATGATGCTCATCAACAAGAAACCAACATTTACAGTTGTTCTATTCTCATTTCAAATGTTGGATGCATTCTTATTTCACAATAAAAGTTTAATTTATTTCTGAAATTAAAACTATGCTAGTCTAATTAGGTTTTTGTATGTAAACTTCCAAATTTCATACCTACAGTGTACTTTGATTGGAATTGGTGTGCATTTTTAGTCCTCGCCATGAAAAATTGGAAAATACTATCAATTGTTTTTTTGGATGACTTGAATTTTACTATAGATCTTACAATTTAAAAAAAAGAGTACAAGAGTTTGTAGAAAAGGTTGGTATGTCTATGTTATAGTGCAATTTATTCAATATAGCATGAAATGATGATCTGTCAATTCATTTGTAGAATATATTTCAAGAATACTTCTAATGTCAATTGATTTGTAGAATATATTTGAAGAATATTTCATATTTCAATTTATTTGTAGAATATATTACGAAGAATATACTTCATCATGTGTACTTTCATACACACTTCTCTGTATGGGTTGCACATTAAACTCTTTCAGATATAGGAAAAATGCACATATGGATTACACATTACACTTGTATTACACATTAGAAACACGTTAACTATATCAAAATATATGCATTGCCAAGAAATACTGACAATTTATATTACAACAATATTAGTATGTACATAGACATCAAATGTACACCATATTATGTTACTACAGTGATCAAATTTGAAGGGTGGGTCTTAATTTCAATTGGAAGGGAATTTATTCTCTCAGCCCTTCAGAGATGAAGGAAAATATAAATAATTGTCCTTTAATTGACAAGTATAAATTAGCCAAACCTTTTCACCAAAAAAATTGCAAAAAACAAATATTGTTTTTTAGCGCTTGCTGTGAAATCATACATGTATGTGATGGAGGGGCCTAAGTCAACTGAATCCTTGCAACTCACTGTATTTCTAAGTCTCAACAGTCCTTTTAAATTAAACCAGAATACCAAAATAATTTTATTAATGGCCATATTTTAGAAATTTATATGTGTGTGTAATTAAGTGCTTGGGGATCTAAAATTTGTTGTGTTTTGTACCAGTCCACGGTTCACTGAATCGATAGTCATCGATAGGAATTTAAATTATTTAATGAAAACAATTAATGTGTATAACCTCTATTCCTTAAACATTTTCCATGTTGATGCAGGCCACTAGCCTCTTTATTGGCTTACCAAAAGGCATGATAATGAGGAAGAAGACCTAAAATTATGGAATTCACCTTCAAAGAATTCCTTGCAATCACATCGGTAAGGACTCATGATAAGAAGATCAAAACCATCCAACGTGTCAAATATCAATTGATACTATTAATTAAAGACTTATAAGATAAATTTAATATAAGACTTATAGTTGTATCTTACTCTTTGCATCTTGACACATTTAATGTTTTATGGTTGTCTTTGGGCCTTGACCCAATTCGTATTACAAGTTGAGGATGTGCAGTGATAATAATTTTTAGTTATGACTATGAGATGAGGATTTAAAGAGAAGAGGATGTAAAGAGAAGAGAAATTTATATGGATGGATAATTTCAAAATTTGCACTTCTTTTGAAATGTTGGTATAAATTATTCCCTTCTTTATTGGAAGGGCAAAATTCAAATTTAAATTTTTTTTGAAGGACAATTTTAACTTTACACTTCTGGGAAGGGCTAGAACCCTTTGGAAGGGCTGTGAAGGGTTCAATTTTGAACGTTTGGGAGGTTTTTGTAATTCCTCCTTTTTAGAATAAGAAAAATCACTATAGCTTCTCTTGCCTTTTCCAAAACCCTCTAGTTCTATAGAAGCTTCATCGTCCATATGTTTTAATTATTTTCCTTGCTCTTTCACTTTGTTTGCAAGATTTATCACTTTTGTATGCAATCTATATTTTTCTTCTAGGCATTTCTTTAACATCTCTACATTATTATTTTTCTGATTTGAGTGCTCATCTTCCTTTCTTTTAAGATCATCATTTGTCCACTTCAAGTCAGATTGAAAAGCACTTAATTTTCTCTTGACCTATTGTACCTCCTTCTCAAGCTCTTGTGCCCTCAAATTGATATTAGATGGAGTATACAAAATTGCTTCTGCCACACGTTTATTCTGCAAAGCTTTAATTTGGGATTTCAAATATTGTATCTCACTATCATATCCCAAATGTAGTGCTTTTCCCTTCTCCAATATTTTTTGGTGAAGGTCTCTAATTTCGGCCTCCTTCAACCTCTATATTCTTCTTCAATGTTGGATTTGATGAGCCAAATGTGAACTCTATAATATTAATTGTTGAAGCAGCTTAATTCAAGGTCTTATCTCGTTGTTGCAAGGACTTCTGAAACTGGAGTAATCTCTCCATAGTTACATCACCTAGTTTTGTACTGCCAAGATGTTTTGGTGTGATTGCCTTTTTAACCTCCAGTTTGGATTCTTTTGTTGTGCTGACCTTTTTACCCTTGACTGTTGATTGTTTATTCTTATAGTGTGCAAACTTGTTTACCCTTGACTGTTGATTCTTCTAGTGTGCAGACTTGTTTACCCTTGACTATTAATTTTTTTGGTGTGCAGACCTGTTTACCCTTGACTGTTGATTCTTCTAGTGTGCAAACCTGTTTACCTTTGACTGATGATTCTTCTGGTGTGCAAACTTGTTTACCATTGACGATTGATTTTTTTCCTCTTCCAGCACTTTTAGCCTCGAGAGTTGCTGAAATCCTTTCAATTCTATTTTTTTTGTAGCAAATCATTTTTGTTTTTAATTGTTTTATTCAATTTTTCCAATCTTGCTTCATATTTTGTAGTCTCTTTTTGTTGTTTAATGATAATTTCTCTCAATTCCCTTTGAAACTCAACCTTCAAACTTGCAATAAATGTTTCTTTCTGCTTCAATTCTTGTTGAATTTATGATTCCTTACCAAATACAGTATTCAGTGGCGGCATGTTCAAAACTTCAGGCCTATTTTTCAGCTCATTTTCAAGTCTCGCTATAGTTTCCTCATCTTTTTTGTTTTGAGCCTGATACATGTCTTTCAATCTATCAAGGTCAGAAATTGATTCTGCTAGAACTATGGTAAATTTAGAACATTGCTCCTTAATAAGTTGATCCATTTGGCTGATTATTTTTTTAGTTTCCACAATTCTTTTCTCTAAACCTATAACACGATGTACCAAATCAAGAATTTGGACATCCTTAGTTCTCCACAATTCGTTGCAAGATTTGAAGGAATCCTCCCACAAGGTAGATTTTTCTTTGAAATGTACCATTTTATCAAGTAAAGAAAAAAAAAACTACCATCAAAAGAATATTTGGCATCAATTAGGTCTTCATCACTCGTTGGTGAATGGTCCATATCATTGTTCACAAATTCCTCCCATTGATCTACATTTTCATTTCTATGCATTCCAACCAAATTTGTGACAGCAACATCTTCTTCAAGGCAAAGTGAAGGCATGTCATTTCCCACAAGTTCCATATTGTCCTCTAAATGTTGGCCAATCTTCTTTTTCCAGTTGAGTCACCCTTTGAAGAAGCAGAGCATGACTGATCTCTCTAGTTTTGGATATGGTTGATAAAGAAATATGTCCTCAATCCATGCTCAATCAATCACCAATAACCTTGTCGCAACTATAGCAAATGTCTCGAAAATGCATGAGTTGACCTGCACATTGAAAGATGGCATTGGTTTGGTGGGTGTGCAAAGATAGCCATATATTGTCGGTATAGAGATGAAAGCTCTTCTAAAATTAAAAACGTCGATATTGCCACGGTTTTTCCTCCATGATAAAAAAAAATGAAGTATTAATCCATGAATGTTCAAATCCTGGAAATATTTCGTGGAAAAATCCGACCAAATATGTTAGTGGTCCTATGCTAACCTAAAGTAAGCAAATAATGAATGGGTCTATAAAAGGAAAGAGTTGGAGGTTAAAATACATAGAATTTATGAAGTGCTTCTAGCCCCTGATCATCCTCATGATCACCAAATCAGGGCAATCAAGAAACTCAGTAGCATCATGGATATAGTGGCCACTCTTCACCAAGAAACGCTGGAACTTTGGGCCAAGTTCAAGTTGGATACATCGTTGGAAGAGCTTGAGTTAGGAAACTAGATCACTGGAGCCATGTAGGAACTTGAAAAAGTAAAGCAAATAGTACGCAATCTAGGAGGATTACTAGAGTACAATTTTTCCACCTAGAACCATTTGCAAAATTTTCCAGAACTCCAGCAAGTGGACCATCAGACTCGAGAGTACAAGGCACAAGTTAGTGCTAAAAAGTAGAGTATAACATAGATGTCCCTAACAACTAAGAAAGAAGTGATGTCAGAAATCAGTGAGTTGATAAAGAAAATGATTGTGAGCAAGACAAAACAACAGACTATTGCAAGAGTAGATTCCTAGTCTCATCGGGACGACTCCCATAAACATTTGGATTGCCTCTCCAAGCTTCATCTTAGATCCAATGAGGTTCTCCCAGCTGTAGAGAATGCAAATACATAATTGGGGAAAAGTAAAAAGGAAGAGGTTACCATATTCATTGAGAAATTCATGGAGATCACTAGTGGCTTGGAACCAATTTAGAGAAGTATCCAGGCCTTTGTAAGTGACTTGTGCTCTCACATTCCATCAGTTTCCACCCTAGAACCCTGAAGCGCATGGCCGGGGATGAGCCACATATTAGTGTTGGGAGCCTATTGGTGCATAAGTTTTCGTCATTGGTACTACTTGCTAAGACGAAAGAACATAATTAGTTGTGCATAACATAATTACTTAAGCAATTGTGCTCTAGTACCAATCTGTTGTTTTGTGAAACTTAGGCTATATAAGGTGCAATTTTGTAAAGGGTTGGGGTTAAGTAGTTAATTAATTAAGCTAATGAACCAAACACTATATAGTTAGTAGTATTGTTGTTGTATCTTTGCTTTTGAAGTTTTTTATGAAGTCCATTGTGACTACAAAAAAATCCTGGTAGAGAAATTAAGTTGTTTAGTTGTGATGTATGGAGTTACCCACAATTTTGCCAAAGTAATAGAATAAAGTTCTTGTTTATGTCTATTTTATGTGCAATGTATCTATGAATGATTGTTATGGAGTTTATACTAATTGTATGACAAGTAATTTTTTAATGGTGAATTTAATGAATTCCAGGGTAGAATAATATCATGCTAAGTAAGATGGAATCATCCCTCCATGTGCAGACATGGTTCAAGTTCTATGTAACTTTCTATGCGCATCTTGGGTGATACCTTACTTTATTCACATGGTATTGAAAATGTATATGCTTATGGGGTTTTTGTTGGTCATTTATGTTGAACCTTAGGTCTGACAAATTGCATCCAATAGAGGAGAACTTGGCATCAAGGAAGTCTCATGATTAACACCATCAGTAGAGGATGAGAAGTAGGTGGATTTGAAGGGAGAACAGAGTTTACAGAATTCCAATTCATGAAGTCAGCCTTCAAGTGGGGAGGAAAAATTAGCTCCTTCCAACATTGATACTAGACCCAAATATTTTGAGCAGACATTAAGGGATGCTCAGGAGCATGTTGAGGCTCCTAGGAGATCATTCTGGAAGAGTAGGCCTATAAGGAAGTTTCCAAACTACATGGCATTCATGAGTAGCATCATATATTTTGATCCTTCTAGTTTTGAGGAATAAAAATACCAACATGTTTGGAAGGATTTCATGGTAGAGGAGTACACATCCATCATGAAGAATGATGTTTGGGATATTGTTCCTAGACTAGAGGGGAATTATTTGGTGACTTTGAGGTAGCTCCTCAAAGCATGCTGCAAATGGCAGTATTGAGAAGTTCAAGGCAAGTTTTGTGGTGAAAGGGTTATCTCAAAGGGAGGGAGTGGACTATGAGGATTGTCGAGAAATTTTCTCCTATCACCATATATGATTCCATTTAAGTTGTTCTATTTATTTCCTCAATCATGGGGTGGAGGATTTACCAGATGGACATGAAGATAACCTTCCTCAATAGTATCATTGAGGAGGAATTATATATATAGAAACATTAGGGATTTGAGGCACATGGGAGGGATTCTCATGTGTACACACTAAAGAAATCCTTGTACATATTGAGTGGTATTCCAATATTGAAAAATACTTGCAGAGCATGGGATTCACCAAGAGTGAGGAAAATTGTAACTTGTACTTCATACTTGTTGGGTTTGATCCACTCATCTTGGTTTTGTACGTAGATGATTTGTTTCTCATAGGTGCAGAGAAACTTATAGCAGGGTGCAGGAAGATGGATACATAGTTAGAGATGAAGGATATTGGTTTGATGCATTATTTCTTGGGGCTATAGGCAATGGAATAGATCGAGTGATATATTCCTTAGTCAACGGAAGTACATTGTGTATATCCTAAAGAGATCGAATATGGAGGATTGTAGACTTATGGATACACTTATGGTTACCAATCTAAAGAATGTTGACACTTCATATTCAAGGTAGGTGGATACCATATTATACAAACAATTAATAGGATCCTTGATGCATTAGGTCAACACTAGGCCATAAATAACTTTTACTATGAACACCTTGAGTCAGTTCATGATGGAGCCAAGGTAGGTTCATTAGGTAGTAG
Organism: Pseudotsuga menziesii; assembly: GCA_001517045.1. Taxonomy (NCBI): domain Eukaryota; kingdom Viridiplantae; phylum Streptophyta; class Pinopsida; order Pinales; family Pinaceae; genus Pseudotsuga; species Pseudotsuga menziesii. The sequence continues at coordinate 105,387 of LPNX010822848.1, forward strand.
TGAAGCATGTGCTAAAATATTTGAGAGACATGGTGAAGTATGGACTAAGGTATATTGATGGTGATGGACTGAGGCTACAGGAATATTAAAAGTTAGATTGGATAGGGAGTGCATAAGATCAGAAGAGAACCTTAGTTTTTTGTCTTCAACTTGGTCTCAATAGTGATTTCTCGGTTAAACAGGAAGCAGACTTCAGTAGAACTTAGTTAAATAGAGGTGGAGTATATAACCATGAGTATGGCTAGTTATGGAGATATTTGGATTCACAAACTACTTATAGGTTTATTCGATTAGGCATTGGAGCCTATGGTGATATACTGTGACAATCAGAGTTGTATAAAAATCTCTAAGAATCCATATTTCCATGACAAGTCCAAACATATTAAGATTATATATCACTTCATTTGAGACATGATCCAAAAGAGAGCAATCAAGCTCCGATATATTTCCACATATTAGCAGGTTGAAGACATTCTAACCAAACCCTTGGTTAAAGGGAAGTTTTTCTTCTTCAAAGATAAACTAAGAGTGGTGGAGAAGACCTTCCTTGCTATGAGGGAGTGTTGAAGTTTGTTTCTTCGATAGGAACTTCCACATGGGTTTGTATCTAACATGTGGAAATTGTTATTAATACCTCTTAAAACTTTGAAATTTACTTTATCAAGTTTTTATTTTTTTTTGTTGGCAAAGTGGTGGAACCCCCCTGACTAGCAGGGTTTCCATTGGCTAAGAATCCACAAACCAGGGGCATATAAGCCATCAAAATCACCCGAGGATCGCACCTGGCCTAGACCGCACTAACCCTTAACATGGTTGGATTTTTTGGTATCCGACGGGATTAGAACTGGCAACCTTCCAGCTTAGGGGGCATCTTAACCATACCCTGCCACCAATTCTTCTACATCTTGCGGATTACTTTATGAAGTTTTTATTAAATTGAATCCCATTTTAGAATTAATTGAGGTTATTTAAAAAAATTCCTAAGTTTTTGGCATTAGTGATTTAAGTTAATTAAGTGAATTTCAACCATTGATCTTAAGGGAGAAAGAGATTTAATCTCAACCATTTATCACTTAAGAGGATAGGGTTTTGGTTCATCTCAAGATTATAAAAGGAATCCAAGGTGAGAGGAGAAGACACAAAAGAATCTCAGTTTTTAGAGAGTCAATAAGACTTTCACTTTTATATTTCATAGAGTGAAGAAGATAATTGCTAGGAATATTTTACATGTGGTCCGTACCAATAGGAATAGTCTCAACTAGATACAGAGAGGGTCGTATAATAGGTTGTTGGATGATCCATGGGCCATACAATCAATCATACAAGTTTGTACAATATAGGCCTACAAGTCACATAAGTAGGTTTTACAACCATACGTGGCAACAAGGGAAGTATCAGGTGCAAAGAGGTTTTCTAAGGCAAATTTAAAGGAGGCATATTTTTCACAAGAGGGAATATTTGTCAGGTTTGATGTGGATTGTATTTTCTTTAGTTGGTCCATTTTCCCAGTAATGGATCCCTTTCATGCTTGGATATTATTTAATGAAAAATAGATTTGAAGAGCAAAAAATTATGTGCATGTGTTATCGAGTAGATCGGTTTCCATTTTGCTTCCACTATTAAATTATGTTAATAAACTACAATAGTATAAATTATTCAATGAACTAAAAATTAAATTTTTCAGTAAGAAAATCACTAGGAAATGTTTATCTAAATCCAGGGTAAGTAAAATTAACAGTGGGTAGACCTTGGAAATATGATAGGAAAATTTTCCATGATTGTTATCAACCCAAATGGCCTTCTCTGTCTGAGTGCCGACATTCTTTATGTTGGTACACAAAAGGCATATTAGGATTGAAGTTTGAAAAAACACTATAGATGAGCATGAATTGGGATGCATTTACCCTTGAAACAACTTATGATATAATTTTTCTAAGTGTTGACTTGCGTACGTGACTATCTCCATTGCAACTCGCGTACTGTACGCGACTATCTCCATTACAACCCGCGTACATCAGTGTACACGGGTTTCCTTTGAGCAAATCGCATGTCATATGTGGGTTTCCTATATCAATAGTCTCATACCCTTAGTTCGACCTTAAAAAATATAAAACACGATTAATTGAGATTAGTTGGGCCCTAATCATTAACTCTCCCAACTGTTTCAACCACCCCAACCTTTGAAATCACTCTATTTCTCAAAGTATAAATAGAGGCCTTAGGGAGGGTATTAATCAATCAAGATTGGAGAGCAAAGTTATGCTGGTGGTATATCTTCACAAGTCTTGGAGTAGCAGAACTCAAAGTCCTTTGGTTGCATAGGAGTCCTTGTCTCAGAACTTGGGTTGTACTCTTATCTCATTCATCGATTGTTAATAAACAAAATTCATCGTCCAACATTGTGTTGAATCTATTTCATGTATCATGGTTAATGAATGTATTTGATTATATATTTGACATATTGTTTATCTAACCTCTTATATATACATGCATGAGATATTACTAGGATAATTTTCTCTTTACAGGTGAAAGAGGTGCATCCCTGGAAGCTTTGGAGAGAAGAGGAGTGGGAGAAGATCAAGCTTGGATCAACCGTCGGTAATCGGGTAAGTCAAGACTTTCTTCCTATTCCCTCTCTATTCTTTGGTAAAGTTGATTGTCTGCAAGGTTAGTAGTAAGTTAGTAACCCGAGACCCTAGGTTACAAGGGTGTTTAATCCTAAACAATAGAACTAGTGACTCCGTTGGGGAGTCTAACCTGCTGTGGGTTAGTCCTGGAGATACTTTCCCAGTATTTGCTCTGATTCAGTGTATGGTTTTATATCTTAGCTTTTGATTTTCAGTAGTGTTTTAGAGAGCTATTTTATTTTTTATTTTTTGAAAAAAAATTGTTGTGTATGCGAGTTGTTGTGCTACACAGTCGCGTACAACAACTTGTATACGTGGGTTTCTATACTAGATAGTCACGTACAATACGCGGGTTGTTCTATTAGATAGTCGGATGCATATTTTAGAAGAATATTTTTAGGTAGGGTTGCTTGTCCTTGTCTTATTTGAATTTTTCTTTGCTTTGGGGTCTTCTAGTGCTGGCATCTTATTATAGGTCTGAAAGTCCTGTACACCATACTTTTTGCTTTTTAGTAAGCCCTTGAGTTTTTGTTGTTTGAGTCTTCTTTCATTTAGCAATTTCAAGTGCATTATCCTGTTTGGGTGATAGGTTCAATGCTATGTATCTGAATCAGTGATCAGGATTTTAGATACCTTGTACTCTGTACTACTTTCAAGTAGTTTCAGTTTGTCACTTGCCCTTTAGTGTTTTCAGTGGATTTCATTCATTATTTCTTCCCAAGCTAGGTGTTTTCCAAGTCTCCTCCTTAGGTGGTTGAATTTGGTTCTTACAAGTCTGCTATACTTCATATTGCTTGCTTTATGGTCTGATTATTCAAGCATACTTAATAATTTTTGCATTTAGGTGCATAGTAATTTTTGAAGAGTTTGAAAAGTGAAGAAAAAACATTGGAAACATTTTCATTTTAATTCCATATCATAGTTTTATTTTCAGTATTTTCGAATAAAATCTCAAAAATTACAAAAAAAAAGTCTTAGTTTTCTCTTACTTAGTTGTAATTTCATTAGTTCATATCTACAAAAAGAAAAATAAGCTTGGTTTAAGTAGTTATAATTTGTTTTGGAATTCATTTTACACACCTTTTTACTTTTCTTATCGAGTCTATAATATCATAGTCATTCACACCACTTACCCTCTGACTAAGAACAACCCTTAAAATGAACGCTATAATTTAAAATTTATTTGAAAGTTTTGTTTTATAGGGTCATACACCTACTAGATTAGGCTGGACTTGTGGGATAGGAAGTGTAAACTCCCCACAAGTACTTAAATTCAAACGTAGTTGGCCAATCGATAGGTAAATCCTTCGCTGTGTTAATAGCATCTGGGAAGCTCCTCTCAAACGGGAGTTAAGCACAAGGCTGCGCAAAGGCTTGGACTGAGGAGATGACCCTCCAATTCCTTGTAAAAACATAGACCAAGGTTTTTATGCATCTAGGGATTCTGTCCTAGACAGAGTTTCATGCTTTGCTACCTTGCCCATACGTACGAATCAGGCTTGCGATTATCCCCCCAGACTATTGATATAGTTAAGCTAGCCTTTAGTTTGTTTGAAATCTAGGGTTTATACACAGGTAAACCAAAAGACTATTTCCGATTCACCTTGGACGGGCTTGGAAGGTAACCCTTGTTGAAAGTGTAGGAGGGCGGTGGGTGATTCCTCCACTTGTGCCTAAGAACATCTTCAAGGATGCCAAGAAACTATCTCTCAGCTTTCTTCGGGAAAGAATATCTTATATCCCTTGTGATTGTTGAGACTTTAGGAAATTTTCTAGTGATTGCTCTGTGGTTTGTCTGTGTTTATCCGACCTTAGGGTATGAAGAGTCAAATTTACAATCGTGGAGGACTAATCTATCAGAAGGTCATGAAGGTTGCGAAACCTTCCTCTGCTTATCACATTGGAACCTCCACCTCCCCCTCAAAGGCGGAGATTAGACAAAGATGGTTCTTTTGAACCGATAGGAGTTAGTGAATTTCTAGGTGAACCAGGACTTAGGGAAAACTGTGTTGATTTAACTACAGTTGAGATAGAATACTTGCAGGCTGACGAGTTTGAAAGGAACTTTAATTCACCTATAAATGACTTAAATGATCCTGTGGTCGTTCAGGTTCGTCGTTTTAATTCACCCATGATTGGTGTCCCTCTAGGAAATATAATGTCTACTACAGGAGAAAGTTCTTTTATGTCCACCTCAGCCGCTCCGGCTGAAAGGGTGCCACCTCCCCCGATAGGTACCCCTATAACAAGCATACCTACTACACCTTTAACTCCATCTAGTTGGGTGGTTCAACCATCGACTCCCACAAGTCTAGCAGGTACTTATGGTGGTATGGTCACTAGGATTCCTAGTGTACCTTCAGTTCCTACTTCCTTCGCACACACTGCTCAAAGTGGTCCTATAGGATCCTCGGCATTAATCCAGGGTTTTCCTTGGAATGGGGGGCACATTCCCCCATCCACTCCATATGTAGGTCCAACACCTGCATATGTAGGGATGCAGTTCAAAAACCCTAATCCTTATGGTCAAGGTTTTCAAACTCCAGTTTCGTCTCCTTTCACAAGCTCTCCTTTCTCGCTTTTCAGTGGAGTGATACCTGCTCCTATTTTCCAAACCCCAGATTCGACTAGCGAGGCTAGAACCTCATACGCTGCACCACACATAAACAATCCACTGGCTTATGGATGGAATCCTTTTCAAAGCAGCCCAACCACTTCTCAACTGGCAGCAAGGGGCAACCCCACCTTCACATATGGGAACACAGGGGCAAGTCCCTCTAATCCCCAAGCTGTTAATTTTAATGGTACGGTTAGACTCAAGCTCCCTTTCTTAGAAACATTAAATTTTCCAGATTTTTTGAAACTAATGAATGACCCAGTGAGACATAGCTCCTCCTTGCCACTCGTTCCTACCAAGCTTCCCTTAGATATCCCAAAATTCGAAGGCAAAGCTAGTGATGATCCAGGAGCTCATGTCACAACTTTCCATTTGTGGTGCTCTTCCAACTCACTGAACGGTGATTCAGTTCGGTTGAAGCTGTTCCAAAGAACTCTAACCAGTACTACAACAAAATGGTATATTGAACTGCCTTCTGCTGAGTTTAACAATTTTTGGGACTTGGATAATGTATTTCTTAGTCAATTCCAACTTCCTATCTAATATGATTTCGGGACAAACTTGTTGTCTACCTTTTGGTAGGACAAGGCCACTCATATCTCGGATCACATCCAAGAGTGGAGAAGACGGAAGAGCCTTATCAAAGCCACTATTCTTCCTAAGTTTTTATTAGAATGGTTCCTTAAATCCTAATTGCCATATATATCTAAGGATGTATCTACTTCGGGAGTGACCAATGAGGAAGAGGCTATCCTCAGGGCCCAACAGCTAGATTTGATATATTCTCATTCTGGGATTTTATATGAAATTATCCCTAATGCACCGATTCCAACGCACAATGTAGAGAAACCTAAGCCTGGACCCCATGCCGATGGTTTGGTTGGTTCTGTGAAATCTCCCACTATAGATTCTTTGGCTAAACAAATCCATGAGTTGTCTATCAAAAATTCTACGGTGGAGGCAGCAAAGGTTTCCCCCTCACCCTAGAATGCAAATATTTTTGCACAATCCTCTGAGAAGGGAAATCAGCAGCCTGGTGGGAAAAAGAAGAAAGGACAAAAAGGTGAGGGAAACCAAAACAAGAAAAAACCTACAAACAATTCTGATGGGGGCAAAAACGAAAAGAAGAAGGTGAAATTCCCATGTAAGTTGTGCCATGAAGATCACCTCATCCATCTATATCCCCTTATGGAACAAGCTCAGAAGCTGTTAAAAGGCCAACAACCAACTGTCCTGAAGGATCCTTTTCACCAAGGACAGAATTCTGCTTTAGCTTCAAATGTAGCAGGGGTCACCCCAAATGCTCCTAACCCTAATTATATCAACATGGTTCAATCACAGAATTTACTCCAGACTAGGAATAAGAACTATGAAACAGAGGCTTCAGAGAAGGGTAAGTCGACAGGTGAAACTTCCAACCCTCTCATGATTTAGAAACCTACCGAACCTATGCCCAAGATACCAAAAATTATCTTCAAGAAAACCTTGCACAATCCCAATGCTAGGGCTGAAGCAAACTACTCCGTAGTTGAAGATTTATCCCAGACTCTATTGTAAAGGAAAGTTTCCTATGGCTAGGGTTTAAGAGGCCATCAACGTACTAGGGTTGAAAGAGAGATGCATAATGTTCAGCAAGCATATATAAGCAAGTTTCAGAGATTGGAATGGTTCATATCTTATCCCAATGAAGGTTGATCCAAGCAGCCCTTCAATCCTCTTCTTGCTCCTCTTGCTCCTCTCGCTCCAAGAGACCTACAAAATGAATTATACCTTCCTCAAATCAATATGACCACATATAAAGAAATTATAATCAAATAAACATGAAATAATGATCTGACTTACATCATCATATGATCATAAACAAATATTCAATCGTACATTGAACAATGATTTAGGAAGAAGAAGGACATCACATCTTTATTAACCTTGAAAACAAGTACAAATATACCTTCTCTTCAAGATGGGTGTTTTCTCAGTGACTTTCATGAAGTGTCATCATGGAAGTGTCGACATGTGACGGAATCATGGGAAAGTGGTCATAGGCAGAGATGTGTCATTTTGACCTATAACAGATGCCCCCTAATGTATGACGTTAGAGGGGAAGATGATAGCTGAAATGCATTATAAAGGAAACAACTGAGCATGGAGAGAGCAGAGAATCCAAGATCAAAAGGTTCAAACAAAGGTACTTGAAAGAGAGATAAATGTCAGACAAAACTGATCTCTAGGACATACAATTCCATATACAAATCATCGCCATAAAGATACAAGTAGATCTAACATATGTATAAATGATGAAACTATCATGGTCGCTCAATATGCAAAAAGGTGGCATATCAAATCTAAAGGAGTCATGGCCACAAATGAACAAGGTGGATCCATGCTCAACAATCGATCATAGCCACAAGAATACAAGGTGGATCTATGTCTCGGCAAAATGTCATATAAAATGTAACAAGGTCTTGCACAGCTTGGGCAATAGAAAAAAATGATGATGCTATTGTCAGCCCAAGGTCTTCAATCCAAACTACCCAAAAGGTACGAATCCTAACCATGCGAATAAAGGAGCTGAAGTTGAACATGGAGGAAACCATTTGATTACCAGTCAATAATGAGAACCGTTAACAAACACGAGGGAAAACACCATTAATGAAAAATGGTCCCCAAGGTACCTAGTACATTCTAACAAGTGTGAATACTAGGACTTGAAGTCGAACACTGGAAGAGTAGGAGACAATAAGGTATTCCCACTACCCAATATCTAGGGAAATTGCCACTGATGATTGCAATCCCCAAGGTACTGTCATAAAACTCTAAATCTCATTCCCAGAGCAAGAGGTGTGGCAGTCGATAGGAAGAGATCCGTTGGAAGGAAGGCATTAAGCCATCCTTCATCATCCAACACGAGGTAATTCAAAGACTAATTGGATATGGAATTGGTACTGAATTTCACAACAAGGATCGCCGAAGACATGATGTAATGAACTGATACAAGGGAATGGCTGACACAAAAGGTCAAGGAAACTGTAGATTGGCCGAAAAAGGTTTAATCATTGAACAATGAGCACGACACAAAAGTGACTTAGGAATCTTTTGACACAAAAGAACCAATGACCAAAATATGCAATGCAGGAGACATTGACAGATTCCCCATATAATTGGAAAAGAAACCAACTGAAGGAGTAAGAAACTTTGAATCAGAAAAAGGCCAAAATACTAGAACCCAACTGTTGATAGACTCAAAACTGGTGCTTTGTTCAAAGAAATAAGACTTGCTGCCATGATGTAAAAAACATGTGAATGAACTTCCCTTCCCCTCTTTCTTGTAAAGGTTTAACGAGTCCAAGAAAGCAAACTCGGGACCATCTTCATTTTTGGCAAGCTCAAAGAAGAGACAAAAGAATGCTTGATAAAGCACCGATTCGTGGATTTTACGAGCCCGAAGTAGTACATGCTCGATGGTGTTTTCATAGTTTAGAGAGTCTAAAAACTCCAAAGAAGACTCCAGGGGGGAACTTTTTCGTCCAATTTAGTCTCCTGAGGCCGGAAAAGTATAAAACAAACCACAAAAGAACTCTCTTAGCTTATGAAGAAGTAAGACGCACCTTTTTCATATTTAGTCAGGAAGGTCTGAAAAAGGTTAAATTACCACCTACCCAATGCTCCTTCAAAATCAGCATATAACCTGAGTTTTACGAGTGTGAAGGAAGGAAAGATCACTTGAAAATATCTATTTAATTACGAGAAATGGGGCTTACAACAATAAACTCAGTGCTTTGTTTTTTAGTGTTTAACGAGCATGACAAAGACATAAAGTACACTCAGAATATTTTTCATGTTTAGGTCCAAAGCACGAAAAAGAGAAAACTAAGCTCATACCAAGGGTTCTTTTTCTATAAATTTAGTCCCTCGGGTCTAGAAAAGCGATAAACCTATACCTGAGAATACTCTTCTCAATTCCGAAGAAAAGAGAGTGTTCCTTTCTCACATTATTCCACATGGTCCGAGAAAGTGATAACCTACCACCAATTTGGATTCCCATTCACATATTCTTAACAAGCCTGAATGGACAAGTTTACTCGGTAGTCAAGTCTATTTTGAGGAGTCAAATCTGGGCCTAAAGAAACTCAATATATTTCTCATGAAGTTTTAACGAGTCTGAAAAAGTCAACTCATAGCCTTCTTACTATTTTTTACGAGCTCAAAGGAGAGTAGAAAGAATGCTCTAAATGGGAGGAGACGAGTGTCATAGGAAGGCAAAACTAGTTCCAAGCACAAGAAACAAACCTATGCATAATGCAAGGAAAATGAGCAAGGTAAAGACACTCGAGGAACGCCTCCTCAAGGTAAAAGGTATCAAGTTGCAAAGCCAAAATGATACAAGGCTAAGTGATGATGAGAGCAAAGATGAGGGCTTATACAAGGATATAAAAGTGTGGAAGTTGGCATCAAGCTCATAAGCGCAAGTAGGGCACATGCAAATGCAATTACAGCTTGACCAACAAGACAAGGCCAATAAAAAGTTGTGAATCCAACTAAGAATCCTGTCTCCAAGAAACAACAACATCAAGATCACATTCAGAAGAAAAGATCTGATGCAGGTCACTTTGGCAGAAACACATGTGACTTTGCTATCTTGTACAAAAGGTAAAGTCAAGGCATAATTGAATGAATAATATTATATAGAACCAAGGCTCGAGGGTTTATAATCAGTAATATCAACCTCAGAATAAAAGCAAAGATCAAAAAGGGAGGTAGAGTCTGCAGGAACAAACTCAACATCACGGGAGTTGAAAAATTCATAAGAAAAATCAAACTCATCAGGATCACTGACTTGCTATTCAAAGGAAGATTCAAAAGACTCAACAAGACCAAGATAAGAAGACCGATCCATGGGAAGATCAAGCTTACTAAGCAAATCAGGGTTAGACTTAGTCACAACTAAACCAAAATCCATAAGAAGGTCAGACTGTATCAAAGACTCTAGAAAGACTTCATCTGAAGCAAGGAGATCATCCAAGATAGGACACATGTCTAAACTTTCAAATGGATCGATAGAGTGGAGATCAGGCTCCACATTCTGTATAGGATGGCTCACCTAGTCAACTGCTGGGACCAAGTCCCGAGAATGTAAGCATGAAAATAGAGGCTGCTTCTTAGTATCAATTGAACGTAAAGGACATGAGGACACATATCTCACCTATGGTGGGGTAGTGTCTATAGAAACACTGGGAATAAACAAAGGAAAGACCTAGTCTCTAGTTGGGTCACGAGACGAATCAAGAAAATCCAACTGATTGATAGTGACAATTTCTTCTCTAGGATTAAAATACATCACACGAAAGAATGTTGACACCATAGCTTACATGGCATAGACATAATCACGTCCAAGGAGCATATTGAAGTCCAATGGGTCTTCTATCACCATGAATTCAACTAAGACGGTCTTTCCCCCCAAAGGAACAGGTGTTTGAGCAAGAATTCGCAAGGCTATACAAGTTCTTCTATCAAATGCTGATAACTGACTAGCAGTCAACACAAGGCTAGGAGATCCCATGCCTCACCAAGCACGAGCAAACAAGATACTAACTGAGGCTCCTTCAGCAACAATACAATGAGAAACCGTGTATGGTTCAAATTTGACCTTTATCTGGAAAGGTGCATCAGAAGGAAGGCGAAGCTCAACTAGGCTGTCCCAATCAAAGGAAGCAATCTGAGAGCTTGGTGGGGGTTCATCCGAAGTGATTTCAGTGCCCCCTTGTTTAGTAAGTTCTAAATTTGTAGTGAAGAAAATGTGACTAGCAGACACTCCACTCTTTGAAGGAAGAGTGGGATTGGCCGATAATGGAATCAATTCAACCGCTTTGTGAAATTCACTCTTTGAAGGGAGAGTGGGATTGACCAAATATGACATTGGTTCAATCACATCAGGATCACTCTCCAAAAGAAGAGTGGGATCGACCAAAGATGAGATTGGTTCGACCACTTGATCAACCAAAGGTTGAGTAGGTTGTTGAGAAATTATAGGTTGTTCAAGAGAAGGAAATTCTTGAGTCTCAGACCACACTCTTCGCACCTCTGTGATAGCAGGGCACTGGTGAGTAAGATGATCTCCCTCACATAGCTTACAAGGAAACTTAAGTTTGCACTTTGAACGACCAGTTTTCTGAACGATGTCAACATGACTAGCAATGGCTGACTGTTTTCTCTTAGCATGACCTACAAAGGCTGAGAGTTTTCCCCAAGCATGACCACCAGAGGCTAGGTGATTGGGTCCAACCTGACTAAGAGAGGCTGGTTTTTGAAAAACCTCGAATGTTAAAAAATGGGATGACCATGAAACCAAACTCTTTGCACCTCCGCGATAGAAGGGAATTTATAAGTAAGGTGGTCTCCCTCACAAAGCTTACAAGGAAACTTGGGCTTGTGTTTTGAACGAGTAGTCTTTTCAATAGTGTCAGCATGACTCATAGTGGCTGATAGATTGTCTTCAGCATGAACCATAGAGGCTAAAATACTACCCCCAGCATGACTTGCAGAGGCTGAGAGACTGGGTCCAACATGACTTGCAGAGGTCAGAAGGGCACCACCAGCATGAACCACAAAGGCTGAATGGTTAGGATCAACATGCTTTGCAGCAGTTGAGTGTGTGCCCCCAGCATGAACTACAAAGGCTGGGTGAATGGATCCAACATGACTTGCGGAGGTTGGATGGGGAGGTTCATCTTGACATACAGAGGTTGAACGTGTGCCCCCAGAATGAACCATAGAGGTTGAGTGACTGGATCCAATGTGACCTGGAAAGGTTGGAAGGATCCCACCAGCATGATGAATAGAGGTTGGATGGTGAAGATCGGCTTGACTTGTAGAGGTTGAGTGCTTAAATCCAACATGACCTGTAGAGGTTGGATAGGTGCCCCCAACATGAACTGCAGAGGCTGGGTGGTGAGGTTCAACTTCAATTGCAGAGGTTGAACAGGTGCCCCCTTTCTTATGTACCTTCTTCCTATTCCTCCTTCTTTTACTCCTTTTAGACTGTCGGTTACTAGTATCAGTACTTTCACCGCATGAGGTAGAAGGAGTAGGAGAATCAATTACAGGTGAAGGGGAAGTAGTTTTTTGATGCCCTTGATATAAGGATCTTACTTGAGAAGCATCAAGAGCATTCAATATGGTTGGAGTGGAAAACAACCACACCGATAGCCCTAGGGTGAATCTAGGCAGATTCAAGGTGGCCATCAAAGGAACACCAACATTCCCTATGAGAGGAATAGTACAAGGATTTACTGGCATGGGGATCTCTTGGTTGGTGTTCAAAGGGGTGTTATCCATAGTTTCAAACAACAAGACAAATTATGAGGTCGACAGGAAACCATAAGTACAAAGTACACACCCAAAGGCAAACTAAGTACAAACAAACCACAGAGCACTCACTAAAAAACTCCTAAAGCCAAAAAAACAAATAGGTATAAGATATGCTTTCCAGAAGAAAGTTGATAAACAATTACTTGGTGTCCCTGTAGATGTTCTTAGGCACAAGCAAAGGAATCACCCACCACCCTCCCACACCTTCTACCAAGGTTACCTTCCAAGCTCATCCAAGGTCAACCATAAATAGCCTTCTGGTGTACCTGTGTATGAACCCTAGATGTCAAAGAGACTAAAGGATACCTTAACTATATTGACAATCTAGGGGGACAGTCACAAACCTGGTTGTTATGCATGGGCAGGGTAGCAAAGCCTGAAAACATGTCTAAGACAGAATCCCCAGATGCACAAAAACCTTGGTCTACGCTTTGACAAGGAATCAGAGGGTTATCTCCTCAGTCCAAGTATCCACGCGGCCTCGTGCTTAAATATCGTTTGATAGGAGCTTCCCAGATACAATCAACATACAAAAGGGTTTACCTAGTGATTGGCCAACTACGTCTGAAATTTTAACACTTGTGGGGAGTTTAAACTCCCTATCCCAAAAGTCTAGCCCGAGCTAGTTGGTGTATGACCCTATAAATAAAACTTACTAATAATTTTTAAATATCGTTTATTTTAAGGGTTGTTTTTAGTCAAAGAGTAAATGGTGTGAAACTTATGTGGTGTTTTGACTCAAAGTTGATACAAAATTAGTAAGAAAAGAGAAATGAAATGCAAAAAGAAAAAACTATTCTCTTTTTCTTTTTCAAATAGAAACTTGAAAGCCACAAAAGAACAAATTCTTTTTATTTATTTTTTTCAAAAACAATGATATGCCATGCAATCTAGACTAAAAAACTAATCTACATGCATATAAAGAAAACATGTGTTTTTTTTCTTTTTCTTTTATAAATCCAAAAGAAAAAACAACCTATCAACTAATGCAAGCAAGTACTGTAAGCAAAGCAAATAGACAAGAACTCTACACCCCACAAACAAACCCTAAGTTTCCCTAAAGTTAGATATCAACATCTCTTGAAAGGAAGGTTCACAAAGGTAAACAAGCCAACAACTTTGGAATGAAGAGACTGAGCAATAATACTGACATAAACAAAGGTCAAAAAGTCCCAAGTATCAATCTAAACCTACAAACAGAGGCTTCTCAGTACCTTGTTCAACAAGGTCAAGCCAAAGGAGGTGGGGGGGGGAATCAGCAAAAACAAGTTCAAAGACTTGAAAGAGACTTACAAGATAGACAAAGAGCACCTAACAGATATAAAACAACCTCTCAAGATTCATGCACATGTAGACGACCCTTGAAGACCTTACAAAGAACTCTCAAATCACCCAAAAACCCTAAAAAATGATGAAAGAACAAAAATTCAGGTGCATGCGTGGGTTGCCTTAAGGCAGGTCACATATGAAACACAAGTTGTAGGTAGTGTAATTCATGTATACAACACAAACACGCGACTATTTAGCCTGAAAGTCATGTATGGATGACAAAAAGCACAAAAAGGGTCAAAAATTGACCTAGGAAGGTAGGAAAGGTGTTCCAATAAACTCAAAAGGTGTTCCTAACTTGTAAGAAGGACCTGAAACCTTACAAAAGACTGAAATAAATACTAAGAAACCCCAAACAGACAAGGCTATCACAAGCGGAGTCGTCAGTTCTGTTGTAAAGGAAAGTTTCCTATGGCTAGGTTTTAAGAGGCCATCAACGTATTGGGGTTGAAAGAGAGATGCATAATGTACAGCAAGCATATATAAGCAAGTTAGGAAGATTGGAATGGTTCATACCTTAGCCAAATGAAGGTTGATCCAATCAGCCCTTCAATCCTCTTCTTGCTCTTCTTGCTCCTCTCACTCCAAGAGACCTACAAAATGAATTATACCTTCCTCAAACCAATATGACCACATATAAAGAAATGATAATCAAATAAACATGAAATAATGATCTGACTAACATCATCATATGATCATAAACAAAGATTCAATCATACATCGAACAATGATTTGGGAATAATAAGGACATCACATCTTTATTAACCTTGAAAACAAGTACAAATATACCTTCTCTTCAAGTTGGGTGTTTTTTCAATGATTTTCAGTTACTTTCATGAAGTGTCGACATGCGACGGAATCATGGAAAAGTGGTCATAGGCAGAGCTGTGTCATTTTAACCTATAACATACTCCTTATGCAATTTCGGCTTTAGAGGTGTTACAGAGTTGTCCTGCCCAGCGAGATGCACTCTTAGCAGCCTTAGGTAGTATGGACTCATCGAGCCTCATGGTAAAGTTTAATTTGTCTGATGTCAAAATTCACCTGCCATATCATGTAGCCTTATTGATAGATGTCATCCATGGCAGAAAAACCATTGGAAGGGTAGTTGTCGATGAGGGTGCTTCTACATGTGTTATGTCCCTCTCTTGTTGGAAAGCTCTTTGATCTCCAGAGCTGATTCCATCGAACACCCTACTTACTACTTTTGACGGAAGGTCATTTCATCCACATGGTATCCTACTGGCTTTCGAAATTAATTTGGCAGGGAAAGCGGTGTCTGTTGAAGTAGAGGTGATTGATGCACCTTTGGATTATACCTTGATCTTGGGGATAAGTTGGACTTACGCCATGTCAGCTATTGCATTGGTCGTATTTCGGGTAGTATTGTTTCCACACGAAGGGAAGTTGGTTACTATAGACCAACTTAGTTTTACTCAAAAAGGCCGCATGGAAACTAACAAGTACACCGTACCATTGGTTGATCAGGTTAAACTTGCTTCAGAGAACTTAGGGGCTGGAATGTATACATCATTGATGGTCACATTCGATATTCCAGCTCTGATTAATTATCTAGGTTCTACTAGTGTAGGGAAGTCTATATCAATGGTTGTTGATGGGTTCTTCCTTCCCACCATGAACCTGAAGTGCCCTTATCGGTAGCAGAAGTAGCTTATCAAGCTATCGTTCATACCGTTGTTGATCCCATTCGGATCCCTCTCACAGTCTCAGAGGAACCAGAAGAAGCCTATCTGCTTGCTTGGGCAGTGAATTCTTTTCATTCTAGAGACTGCTTAGATATGGTTTTTCCTTCGGATGAACCCATTCTGGAATCCATGTTCAGACAATATAAGATCTACGAAGATCTTCACCATCGATCCTATTTTCTTCCAGAGTTAAGTAGGATCGAGAACCAGGAGTTCCATATGAGACTGGAAGGTGATGTTGATACACCTATCAATCCCTTACCAAGGGAAGGAATATTTGCTGAGGGGAACATGGAAAACATTTATTCTATGATTCTTATCAACATCTCTGCAAACCCAAGCATTGTGGAAAATGTACACATCGACGTGAATTGCTCTCTGGAGGAGATTGCGATCTATACAACCTTGTTTAAGGAATTTCGCGACGTGTTTTCCTGGTCATATGAGGAGATTCCAGGCATAGATCCATCAATATTCAAGCATGAAATATAAACTTACCCTGATGCTAGACCAGTTTGAAAAAAATTGAGACCTGTCAATCCACGTAAAGCGGCAGCAATTAAGGCTGAAGTTGAGAAACTGTTGAAAGTCGGTTTCATTTACCTGATAGCTTTGACAGAATGGGTATCCAACCTTGTTCTTGTTGACAAAAAGAAAGGGAATATACACATTTGTACTGACTTTCAGTATCTAAACAAATCCTGTCCCAAGGACAACTACCCCACGCCATTCATAGATCAAATTATTGATTCATGTGCGAGAAGTGAAGTCTTTTTGTTTATGGATGGTTTCTCCGGGTATAATCAAATCCAAATTAAACCGGAAGACCAACATAAAATAGCTTTTATTTGTCCTTGGGGTACCTTCGCGTATAAGAAAATTCCCTTTGGATTGAAAAATGCAAGGGAAACCTTTCAGTGGGCAATGAATTTTGCCTTTCACGACATTAAAGCCATTGTTGAACCCTACCTTGATGATCTTCCAGCACATTCTTGTAAGAGGATCAATCACTCAGATCTCTTGTGTTTGATTTTTGAACAATGCAAATACTACAAAATTCACTTGAATCCCCACAAGTGCATTTTCTGTATCGAGTTAGGGAGCCTACTCGGATTCATTATTTCCAACAAAGGCATTTAGGTGGATCCTTTGAAAGTTGAGGCCATTGTAAATATACCTCCTCCTCGTTCTATCAGGAAGCTTCAAATCCTGCAAGGGAAGTCCAATTTCCTTCGATGTTTTATTGTAAATTATGCCAATATTACTAAAGGTTTCATGCCCCTGTTGAAACAAGACACCCCATTTTTATGGGATGAAATCACACAACTTACATTCGAGGCATTGAAGAAATATTCTTTGTTGTCAGCACCATTATTGCACCTGCCAGATTACTCTCATGATTTTATATTGTATCTGGCCGCATCTGAGTCGACCATAGGGGTAGTGCTAGTCTAGGAGGATGATAAGCTCCAATATCATGTCGTCTACTATCTCAATCGTGCTTTAGCTGGCCATGAACTTGGGTATTCCCATGTCAAGAAGTTGGCCTTGGCAGCTGTGTATGTTGTTTAGAGGTTGCATCACTACATCTTACTGAGGACCACGACAGTAGTGGCGAATGTTAATCTTTTCCAATATGTTTTGTCCCGACGGATAGTTGGAGGAAAATTCAATAAATGGATAGTCATTCTTCAAGAGTTTGAGTTAGATTTCCAATCCTCCAAATCCAAGAAATCCTTAGTTTTTGCTGAGATCATTGCAAAATTTTCGGTAGAGGAAGATGTAGCCATTGTAGAAGACTCATTCCCAAATGAGTATATCTTTTTTATTTCCACCTCTGACCCTTGGTATAGAGATATACTAGTCTATCTCCAGACTTTGAACTACCCTCCAGCCTTCTCGCGGGAAGAATGGTGCAAACTACGTGTACATGCCAAAAACTACCTCATTATTGGAGATATTTTATATCGTAGGGGGTTAGATTTTGTTTTGCATCGTTGTCTTACCCATGAAGAAACAAAGACTGTCCTAAATGATGCCCATAGTGGAGCATGTGGGGGTCATTTATCTGGGTTAGAAACGGCCCAGAAGATCTTACGTGCCGGTTATTTTTGGCCCATGATATTTAAATATTGTGTGGAATCCGTGAAGTGTTGTCATCCTTGTCAGCTTTATACCAAAAATATGCGGTCGCATCCTGCTCCATTATTTCCTGTCATCTCAGTGGGCCCCTTCATGAAGTGGGGGATAGATTACGTGATGTGAAACCCAGTCTCGGCTAGGGGGCACAAACATATCATTGTCACTATAGATTATTTCATGAAGTGGATAGAGGAAATGCCCACCTATAAAGTTGACGAGGAAACTGCAGCTTTTTTCGATTTCAACCAAATTATCGCATGATTCGGTATCCCTAAAGAGATTGTCACTAACCATGGCAGTCACTTCCAAAATAGTATGATGACTGAATTGACCACTATGCTAGGGTTTAGACAAGAGCATTCATCTTCTTTATATCCTCAAGCAAATGGTCAAGTCAAGGCTGTAAATAAAACCTTGAATACTATTCTCAAGCGCACTATTAATGTAGTTGTTCCAATTGGCACATCATGCTATATCCTGCATTTTGGGCATATCAAACCAATGTGAAAATTTCTACAAGGTTCTCTCCTTTCCAACTCATTCATGGAGTGGAAGCAGTCACCCCGGTCGAATGTGAAATCCCGTCCTTAGACATTGTTATTCATGTGTTACCTGATATGACTGAGCTGGAAGAACGTTTATTACATTTAGAACATCTATATAATCAACATAGAGATGCGCTGATAGCAAACAAGGCTCATAAAAATAGGGTTAAAAATCAATACGATAAATCGGTTAAACCTCGTATTTTTTCTGAAGGGGAACTTGTCTTGCTCTGGGATCAAGACAAAGAACCCCTGGGGGCAGGGAAATTCAGGACTATGTAGTTGGGACCTTATGTCATGTCAAAATTGTTGAAGAAAGGTGCGTATGAATTAACAGATTTCGAGGGGAATAAGCTTCCCGAGTCTAGAAATGGGCTATACTTGAAAAAGTACTATGCTTAGGCTTAGCGCTTTTTCTTGTATTTTTCTTATATGTATTTTATGTACAATAGTTCATCAGTTTGTGTTTTTATACCATTTGTTGGTTGTTAAAAATGTCTTCTGAGTGGTTCGTAGGTTTTGCAGATGGCGCTAGTCGCCACACTTGTAACCTAGCTTCAGCCACATGGGTCATATACACACCCTCATGACAGCTAGTTGTTTCTAGAGGTGCTTGCCTAGGTCCTACTACCAATAATGTGGCCGAATACAAAGCTATCATTGAGCTTTTATGGGATGCTTTGTCACATGGTATCACTCAGCTGGAAGTTTGACTTGACTCTCAACTAGTGGTTTCCCAGCTCAATCGAGTTTATCAGGTGCGGAACTGTTGACGGGCATATGTGATTATGCACGTAACGGGGAAGACAACCTAGACCGAGATCCTTAGAGCAGGTTCCAAGCTGTTTGGGATGGTTGCTTCCTACAGGTTTAAAGGCTCTGTTAGCCTGAAAGTCTAAAACTAAAACAAAGCTATTGTTAAATTTATTAAATACCTACAAATATACACAACAAACTTGTTAACAAATGTACAAAATTAAACTAGTTAATCTAATTACTAATGAATTATTAATATAATTAATAATAGTCTATGAACTAAATCTATGCAATTAATCTTAACTTATAATATAATAATCACAAAATTAATCAAATATTAATATGTTAAAATAATTACAAAATTGTATTATTAACAAATATACATTAATTACAAAAATAAAAAAACTAATCTCACAGCAATATAAATATTAAATTCTGATTTAATGAATTGTTAATAACATAATGAAAAGAAAATAAATTGTGTTATTTTGTTGTAAGTTTAATCCTGAATGTGATTCACTGGCTGTTTTCCATAAAATAATTTAAAGAAATAGCATATTAATCTATCCTGATCAAAAGTGAAAAGAATATTAAACCTGGAATTGAATTATGCTGATAGGAATACTGCATGAATATACCTGATAATATTTAAAGAAATTTAAACATTAACAAAACCATATAGTAATCATTACATATTATATAAACAATGATATCGATCATTAATTAAACAACATGACATATCAGCAAGATCAAAAACATTAAAAATCGACAATCGTACAAGACATGTATATTTGCAAAATTCTTTAGAGAATTATAACAAACATAGATAAAGTAGAAAAGAAATGACAAGACTGATAGATATCAAAACTATATGCCAAGTATACAAACTAAAAACATATATTAAAAATATCACCAGTTTAACATATCGTAGCTGAAGACAGATAGTTGTCTAAAATTGTAGAAAAATCAAACCACAGTCTTGTTGTCTCCTCTCCATCAACTATCGACCTCAGGCAGCAGTATTTTCTGAGCTTACAAGAGAGAAATCTCTTCATCGTTGGCAGCCCCCACGTTCACCTCCCTTTCCAGCAAATTCTAGTCTGATTAAATAACCAAAAACGGAATCCAAATTAGGTTTTACACAGGTGAAATTTTGTCAACCGCAACTGCAAAAATCGCGTCCAGAAAACCCCCGAAATCTCCCAGAATCCATCACTTTTTGGCAAAATCCTACCAAGTATAACTGAATGGGTCAGTTTTGAGAAAAACCCATGTCGCGGATTTTTCATATCTATCTCCATTTGCTCAAAACGTGGCCTGGAAAAATGCCTGTTAATTGAGGACGCGTTTTTAATAACTGACAGAGAATAAAATTCGTCTCCTGGCAATTTCCAGAATCATAACAATCTCCTTAGCATCTGCACATGAAAAACAAAAAACCTAATAAAAGAAAGAAGTGTAAACAGAATTCAATCATAAGAAAATAAATAACTTAACCAATGATCTTTCCAGCTCTTTTGGCATTTTCAAAATCTGCGATTTGTTTCAATTAAAACATTTCAGCATCTACAGAATATTTGTTTTATTATTATTAGCAATATAATAAAACATAGATTCGGCTGGCATCTCTCAAATCTCTACAATATCGGAGAACAAATAGCTGATTTAATATGAGAATCCCGTTGTGAATAAAACAAAATTCACAAACCTTTCCATTGAATTAATAACTCCTTCAATCTTCATTGATGTGCCATTATTCAAATAACCGGTGGATAAATTAGACAATAATCTTCAATAAAAATGAAAAGTATGCTCATTTCTAAGCCTTTATAAAATTCAAATTACTTCCTGGTGTTTTTGCAAATATGATAAAATTAAAATAAAGTGTTAATTATACCTAATTTTCTAGGTAAACATTTAAAAGATCAAAGAACTTTATTTATTATATTTATACAAAATAATTAAAAGATTTATTTATCTTGTATAAATAATAAAAATAAATAAAGTCTATTAATTATAAAGATACTTATTTGATCTTTAATTATTCGACACTTTTTAATAATGTAGCAAAAATAATATAATAGGCTTAGTAAAACTCTTAACTTGAATGTATGATTTTATCTTTCAATATCCATCGTTAAATGAATCAGAATTACGAAGTTAAATAATTGAATCAAAATTACCCATTTATAAGGTGTCATCAATACCATAATCAGCCTCCCAATTTCAAAATCTTATCAACATTTATGATAACAAAATCACATAATAAAATTAAATGATAAATATTCGGATAAGAAATCACTACTAGGTTATGACAAATTATACTTATCCACTTAAAATGATAATTTCAAAATAATAATTTTGTCGACTAATCCATAGTTTGCAAAGGTTTCTTTAAAAACATTGAATTTCTTGTTTCAAAAGCTTCTGGAATGTCACCATTTCAATAGCTATCAATTCTTTAGGTTTGCTATATGAAATTCAAACATTTCATCAAAACAAAATACAATTTTATTTGATGAAATAATGTTTTTTAAAGGCTGTTGGGTAGGGGCACAACAAGAACCCTATTTTACTACGTCATTTTATGCAAGTTAGGTTATTGGAAAGAAATTTTGAGTTTATTACATTCAATCATATTCCAAGAAATCAAAATTCATTAACTAATGCGTATGCTAATTATATCTTGGATTGGCACTTAATACATTTTGCATAAAAATATACAACAGACATATTACAAAACACATGTAAATAAAATCGGCAATATATATATATATGTGAATATCTGTCCATATAGATAGGTCGATTTTCTGATCCTCATATCCGGTCATAACTGTATAATATACAAAAAATGGATCAAAGTCCATAAAATGCTCATAGGTCTAAGCTTGACCACCCTGGTCATCATGTCCACCCTAGTCCCCCTGATCATCCTGATCACCCTACTCTCGGGCTTCTTCAGCTTCCTCAGCTGCAGCACCCTCAACGACGTCGATGTACACAAGTACTGCTCTAGCTACCCACCTCATAAGGCATATCCAGACAGGTGGTATACCAACCACTAGCTCCTGCATAGTAGTAGGGATATGCTCAATACATAGAGTACGTAATCTTTGGGTAAGCCTCGCCATCTTCCTCTCAAGAACCCTAATCAAACCATGGTCTTCTCCGACCACAGGACGCACATACATACGTGGATGCCCAGCAGGGCGAACTGGTCCAATATCTGCATTTTAACATTTTAAAGGATTAAAAACTCTTATACATATGTATATATCTTTATGACTAAAATTCATAAAAATTTAAAAACTTGAAAACAAAAATACCTGACACTCCCCATGCTCCTCCAGGAGGGAGGACAAGGTCGATGTCACCTCAAAAATCTATTCCAGCATATGGAAACGGTTCCAGTGTTGGTACCTGTCGTTCCCACCATAAGTATAAGTCGTCATCGTATACACTTTAAACCGATCCCCTGCCTCCATAATGGAGGAATATTTCTCCCCACCTACTCAGTCTATGCTAACGGGGAGAACGAACTAGTAGTGGTACTACAGGACTCAAACCTGGCACCCTCTCAAAGAAAAAGGGCACCAATATTCTAGAATAACCGAAGTTTTTCCGTCAGCCTCTTTTACAATCAGAGAGCTGCTTCCCCATTATTGGGATTACTCCTAAACACCAGTCATATAGGGCTCCCTATAGACAGTCCACTGCAAGTCTCATTTGGTTTCGAGTTGCAAGGTGAAGTGATGATGACCCTGCAACCCTCACTATAGTACTCGCCAACACCTGTAATGGAAAGCTGCGAATATGAACAATAGGCATGTAGCTAACCCTATTTTGAGTACCAGGTGCACAGTATATATCTATATAGTTTTACACACTTAGAAGGTCACCACCTCTACCGGTACCTTCCAAGTTAACCGGAGCTCCCCGTCGTGACAAACCGGAGATAAAGTATACATCTTCCGAGGTAATCTCTAGAAACTCACCTTGTAGGTCAAACATACCAAGATCATGATCCCAATAGTTTATCAAAAACTCTAGTAGGAAGACATTTGATCGCATAGATGAGGTACAGAAGAATTTTAGCAACCCACTTTGCTGTAAAGCATTTACCATGGGGGCATCCCGTAGAGCTTCTTGGTCCATGTCTTCATTCTCCCTCTCCCTCCACTCAAGCACGATATTTCCATCTGATAACAAACCATTTATCAAACATTAAATTCATATAAAAATTTTGTTTTTTGGCCCTACATAGCTTTTTCCTACCTCGCGTAGTGTACGCAATTGTCCTTAGGACAAATCACGTATTGTACGCGACTTGCCTTTGGGAAACCTGCGTACAGAATGCGTGTACGCGACTATTGATATACCATACCCGTGTACACAGTGTGCCTGCTTTGAGGACGGTGGAAAACATCAAATTTATCCAAAAATTGAAATTTGCTTGGATCAAATGAAAGAGCATGGAGTGTAGTTTTACCTGGCACTTGTGGTTTCAAGAATTGTCCACCGAGTTGCCCGTAATGAGCAATCAAAGGAAGAGGTAAAACTTGTCTATTTTGGGTAAAAAGTCAAATGGTGAGTTTTGATTTCTATTTTGAACTATTTATAGAAATATTATTTTAAAAGTGGGTTTTTACCTATAGTTCATATTTTTTATAAAAATAAAACTAATACCATGTCTTTTTCTTCAATGTGACAGGTCTAAGGTCGTTTAAAGTTGTTTTTCAATGAAATAGGATAGGATTTCAGTCATTCACATGCATTTTTGCATTCACACCTAATCCATCTTAATCCTAGAATTACCACTTTGACCATGGACTATGGTATTTTTGTTGGTAATAACTCCTTATTCGATTGATTATTCAAATGCAAATGCCTATATTTATACAAATCACATGGCGGTTGGGTTTCACCTTCCGCTCAGCCTGTTTGGCTTCCTACTATTTATTTATTTATTTATTTATTTACATTATATAACCCTAACAGATTATATTCTAACAATCCCCCTCTTAATCCGAAGGGGTGTTCGTAAGTTCGAGCATGTTTCTGAACCTTTCAAACTTTTCTCGTCCAAGCGCTTTGGTGAAGATGTCTGCAACTTGATCATTTGTGGAACAATGTCGAAGATGGACTGTATTGGCTTCTACATGATGTCAAATCAAATGATACTTTGTGTTGATGTGTTTGGTTCGATCATGGAATCTAGGATTCTTAGCCAGCTTGATTGCAGAAGTATTGTCGACCAGTAATGGAGTGGAGTTCTATTGTTTTTCTTGCAAATCTTCAAGTATCTTCCTTAGCCATACTATTTCTTTCGTTGCTTCAGCTGCAGCCACATATTCTGCTTCTGTTGTTGAATTTGCCAGAACTGATTGTTTGTGTGATCTCCATGAGACAGCTGCTGATCCAAGACTCATAGTGTATCCAGAAGTTGATACTCCTGTCTCCTTATCGCCATC
>LPNX010822848.1:130640-149036 GCA_001517045.1 Pseudotsuga menziesii
CTTAGCACGAGTAGAAGCTTCTTCAAAGGAATTTGGTTCAAAGTTAGCAGATAAATTAAATTCACAATCAAATGATACATCCATGTCATCACCTGAATTATCTGCTTCTCCTCCATGTCTTTTCGAACTTCTCGTTCCCGTCTTTCCAACTTCATCCTGATGGACACTTTCAAGTGTCTTTGTGGCCCATTTAGTAATCTTCCGTGATGGTCCTGGTTGATCAGCTGGTGGTGCTTCATCATTGATTGAGAGTCTTTCAATTCTCTCAATCACGTCATCCATTTGAATCTCTTGATCAGGTGAAGTAGCAGGAACTTCTTCATGCAGGGGAGTTGGTGCTTCATATGGAAATTCCAAAGGTTGATCCAAAATAGGAATCCCCCCTTCAAGGTTTGGAATTTCATATTCATTTTTAGAATATGTATTTGGATGAGGATAATTTTCCAAATGATCAAGCTATCTCTCAATGGACTAGTCATTTTTATTAGTTTCAAGAAAAATGACATCTCTGGAAATAACAAATTTCTTGTTTACCTCATCATACAAACGGTATGCCTTGGAGTATTCTTCGTACCCCACGAAAATACACTTTCTGCTTCGAGCACCAAGCTTGTTTCTTTGCTCCTTCGGAATCAAGGCATAACAGGTGGAACCAAAAACTCTGAGATGCCTGACTGAAGGGAGATGGCCAAACCACATTTCATGTGGATTCTTGTCATCAAGAGCATTTGAGGGACTTCTATTTCTCAAATATGCTGCATATTTTACTGCATCACCCCAAAACATTAGTTTTACATTCTTGAAAAACATCATTGAGCGAACCATATTCCTTATGGTTCTATTCATTCTCTCTGCTACACCGTTTTGTTGAGGATTGTAGGGAATGGTAGTCTGATGTGCAATTCAATGTTGGCGAAGATAAGCTTCAAAATCATTTGAAGTGTATTCTTTCCCATTATCAGTACGAAGTGTACCAATTTTTTATTGTGCTTGTTTTTCAATCAATGCATGAAAGTCTTTGAATGTTTGAAATGCTTCTGAATTTGTCTTTAAACAATAAATCCAGCACATTCATGAGTACTCATCAACAAATGTCATAAAATACTTATTCCCATTTGCTGAAGGAGTTGGCATTGGGCCACACAAATCAGAATGCACTAGTTCTAATTTCCTACTTGCTCTGAAATTAGATTCATGGAATGGCAGCTTACTATGTTTCCCTAATATACATGCATCACATTTATTCTTCTCTTTAGGAATGGTGGGCAAGCCAAATACACCATTCTTTTTCAACAAGCGAAGACTCTTATAATTTAGATGACCAAATCTTGCATGCCACAATGAGCTAGATGACATATTACCTTCTCCATGCTGAGAGAGGTAGGCATAGTTCTGAAATCTTGCGGATGAACCCTTGAGCTTCAGCAGCTTTCCATCTTCGTATCCAGTCATGATGCCTTGGTTGTCAGAGGACTTTCTTATTTCAACGATTCCATCAAACATGTGGATGGAATGGCCTTGCTGTCGAATCTCCACCAAGGACAATAGGCTTCTCTGCAACTCTGTACGATAGAGAACGTTCTTCAACAAGAAATCAGGGAATCCAGGCATCTTCAGTCGAATGGTGCCCATTCCCTTTGGTTTAATACTTGACTTATCTGCAAAGTAAACTATGCCATCTATTGTTTCATTCAGTTCTTCAAAACAGTCTTTTCTAAATGTCATGTGTGATGTTGCACCAGTATCAAGCAGCCAACAATCTTTGTAAGATGAAAGAGAAGTCATTTCATTAAATCCAAGATTACAATGTGCAACAATACAATAATCAGAAGATTTACTAGCATCTTGGTCATCTTTCTTCTGGTTGTGCTTGTCTTTGATGGAGTCCCACGAATCCCAACACTGATCTGATGCGTGCCCAGTCTTTCCGTAACGCTTGCACTTTGATATTTTTCTGGAGTTGTTTCTGCCCCCTCTGACTCTCTTGCTGAAATCTCCCTTGGAAGGGTCTTTGGATTGGTCTTTGCCAGCTAGGGCAGCACCAATACTAGATGCCAAAGAGTGCATCTTTACAACTGTTAGTGTAATTTTTAAAGAGAAATAAAAAAATAATAACCTTGCAGGTCTACAGTCTCTGCCAAGGTGAATACAATGCAATTTTATAGCAAATATATCAGTAGATACAAAATATATCAGTATATACAAAATATATCACTGTCAGTCACGAGCTTCAAATACACATCAGCATTCTTTTATATGATATATACTCTACAGGATATGTTATGTGTGGAGGCACCAGAAGCTAATATATTAGTGTGCAAAGGATATAAGTGCACAAAAAATTCAAGCACCAAACTATATAAGCAATTATCAGCAGCAATTGTCTTCAGCAGCAGTCTTATAGTCGCAGTTGGTATTCAGCTCAACATACCAGCAATCTTCAACATTCACAACGATGCAACAATCCTGACAGCAGTCGGTATTCAGCTCCAAAACTCATGCAGCATGTATACACCATTATAATATCATTTAACCACAATATCATTCAATGAGAGAATGCAGTATTCCATATCAACGCAGCTATTATTTCTCCAGCACAATATATCAGTCTCTAATTCAGGGCAGGCAGCTTTCAGTTTTCAACAGGCTGTAGCAACACAGCAACAGCTCCACTTTCAAAACTTCACGCAGATCATTCAACGATGGTCTCTTCTGAAAATCGCCGCCAGAGGTCACGTCTCTCCACGCTAGTCTTCACGTAGATGAAGAGAACGGTCTTCAAAGGGTCGCAGCTCTCACAACACAACCTTCATGAGCAGGTTCTATCGTAATCTTCACACACTCCAAAAAATTAGGGTTTCTGCACCGGCAACAATAGTCACGTTCTACAACCTTCTCCAGGCAGATTACCGAGACAGAGAACTGGAACTCAAGAATATGCCAGAATGCCAAAGCCGATTGGTATTCTGAAACGCATATGCTACCATGCTTCAAAAAAATTGAGCAGCAATATAAAGTAATGAATGCCATGTCTGTAAGTTCATTGCTCTTATAAGGGGTTGCCTATTGCAGAGTTCAAAAATCACAGTCAGCCCAGAAGGGCTTACATATTTAAAAAAGAGACAAACAGCAGTCTACCAAAATAAAACTATGCTTGTTTTGTCTCATTAAAGGAAGACAACAGCCACTTCAAGATGAAAAATAGGTTTCGTGACTTCAAAGCCCGCCACATCTATAAATATGAGAACAGTCACGCGTGTGATATCGCAGTTTCCAGATAGCAGCAATTAATACACTCATAAGAATTAGGTCAAGCAGCAAGAGCCACGGAGAGACCGTTGTCCCCGTTCTCAATTATAAAAGCATCAACAACGTCGACGAACCCAGCAACTCGACATCTCACAAGCTGAATCTGCAAAGGATGCAGAACGAGAACAACGAAAAGCATTGTAAGCCTCCAGCACTCTCAAAACTGACCACACCACCAGAGAAATCTCCACGCAGTCAAAGATATAGATATATGGTATACTCATGCAGTCAAAGATATATGGTATGGTTCTTCACGCATCTTGATATATGGTATACTCACGCAGTCAAAGATATATGGGAAATGATGAGATATGGTATACAATCTGGTCGTGGACGTTTTCATAAATCGCAGCATCTCACAAGGAATTCGTACCAATTACCCGTCAAATACAGCTGGGGAGACCGTCAACATATGGCTTACAATACAGAAAACGTTTCACTTCAATTTAGTACAGCAAGGGAGCCACAGTAGGCACACCCTTCACGCAGAATCATACAACATGCTCACGCTCACGCAGAATAATATTCAAAACGCTGGGATTGAACAAAGAAACAGAGGAGACCAAAGCACAGTTCTGAAAAATTAGGGTTAGGTAATTCAAAAAAAATTAGCAGAGAATAAACGCAGGCAGGAGGAGTAATGCATACACTGCATGCGACTCAATTGGCAGACTGATGGAGCAGTCTGGCAATGGACTGGCAAGCAGAATGCCAGGAATGGGCAGACTGGCAACAGGCAGGAGTTATGGCAGTGCTATGATACCACTTATTGGTAATAACTCCCGATTCGATTGATTATTCAAATGCAAATGCCTATATTTATACAAATCACATGGCGGTTGGGTTTCACCTTCCGCTCAGCCTGTTTGGCTTCCTACTATTTATTTATTTATTTATTTACATTATATAACCCTAACGGATTATATTCTAACAAAACCATTAGTACCTCTTTTATGCCATTGTTCTTCCATGGATAGTATTTTCCTCACATGAGTATCCTCGATTAGAACCCACTTACTATTTTTTGATACTCATACTGCATTTGTCATAGGTTTAGGGGAGTCTCCTTAGCTATTTTTCACACCAAATTGAGCCTCATATTGGTCTCTTTTTAAAATCTATCCTTTTATAAGAATCCCCACCCTTATGGAGTTTCTTTAGGCCCAGGTCTAACTCCTCAAAATAGACTTGACTACCGAGTAAACTTGTCCATTCAAGCTCATTAAGAATATGTGAATGGGCATCCACATTGGTGGTAGGATATCTCTTTCTCGGACCATGTGGAATAATATGAGAAAGGATCACTCTCTTTTCTGTGGAATTGAGAAGAGTATTCTCAGGTATAGGTTTGTCACTTTTTCGGACCTGAGGGACTAAATTTATGGAAAAGTAACACCCAGTATGAGCTCAGTTTTCTCTTTTTCGTGCTATGGACCCAAACATGAAAAATATTTTGAGTGTACTTTATGTCTTTGTCATGTTGGTTAAACACCAAGAAAAAAACATCGAGTTTATTGTTGTAAGCCCCATTCCTCCTACTCAAATGGATCTTTCCAAGTGATCTTGCTTTTCTTCACACTTGTAAAACTCAAGCTATATGCTGCTCTCGAAGGAGCATTGGGTAGGTGGTAATTTAACCATTTTCGGACCTCCCTGACTAAGTACGAAAAAGGTTCACCTTTTCTTCTACGGAAGTTAAGAGAGTTCTTATGTGGTATGTTTTACACTTTTTCAGCCTCAGGAGACTAAATTGGATGAAAAAGGAGCCCCCCGGAGTCTTCTTCAGAGTTTTCATACTCTCTAAACATGAAAACACCAAGTGAGCATGTACTAGTTCAGGCTCATAAAATCCACTAATCAGTGACACTATCAAGAATTATTCCCTCTTCTCTTCAAGCTTGTCAAAAAATGAAGAGAGACTTGAGTTAACTTTCCTAGACTCATTAAAATTTAACAGGAAAGATAAGAAAGAAGTTTTCGTTTGATTCTCAGTCGGTGGAAGCATGTCTTCCTTGAACATAGCACTCTCTATTTTTTTCGATACTCATGTCTCAGTGTTTACTTTCAGTTCAGCTATCACTTTGAGTTTCTTACTCCTCCTCTTGTCCGTTATTCTTGGGAAATCTGATCATGTCTCCTACATGACAGATAAGTCTAGTTGTATTATCTGCAAAGTTAAAAGCTGCATTGGGTCACCTATGTGTCGTGATCACTGTTCAAGTATTTATCCCTGCATCTGATCTATATCTTGATTCCATCATTGTCCTATATGTTATTACTTGTGTATCCATTCCTTTATCAAATTCCTAGTCACTCTTGTGATCCGTTGGAGGATCCATTGCCTTCCTCATCACTGTATGGTTTCTCATCAGCACTTCCTGATGACGAAAACCTAGAGTTTTTTACAATAGTACCTTAGGATTCACTATCATTATTAGTGAATTCCTTTGCTTGAGTTGTCGATTATCACCTATTGGTTGACAATCTGTTGAATCCTATCCATGTTCGACTTCAACAACATCTATTAACATGGCCTGGATTGTACTGGTTCTTTTGGATTTTTTATGAAGACCTTAGGTTCATATCTATGGCCTAAGTTGCGCAAGATTATGTTGTGTTCACTTACACAGTTTCCAGATATTTGAAGACTCATCATTATTGTATATTGTGGCTTCGATCCACCTTTGTAATATATGTGGTCTTGAACCCGTATCATATGATGTACTCAAATATTGTAAAGGAGCTAGTGTTCCATTATATTGAACATGGCATCCTCAGATATGAATTTGTATATGACATTACTATGTATTTGTTTCAGGTACTTCCTCTTCTCCATTGGACCTCTGATTTCTCCAAGAAATTGATTATAATGTATTTTTGCCATCATTTCCCTCTGACCTCACACATTACGGGGCATCTATTATCAACCCAAATGGCACTTCTCCATATGAGTGTCGACATTCTTTATGTTGGTACACAAAAGGACATATTAGGATTGAATTTTTCCAAAACACTATAGATGGGCATGACTTGGGATGCATTTACCCTTAAACCAGATTGCTATATAATTTTTCTAAGTGTTGAGTTGCGTACGTGACTATCTCTATTGCAACTCGCGTACTATACGTGAATATCTGCATTTCAACTCGTGTACATCAGCATACGCAGATTTCCTTTGAGCAAATCGCATGTCATACACGAGTTTCCTATATCAATAGTCACGTACACCTTAGTTCGACCTTAAAAAATATATAACGCGATTAATTGAGATTAGTTGGGCCCTAATCATTAACTATCCCAACTGTTTCAACCACCCCAACCTTCAAAATCACTCTATTTCCCAAAGTATAAATAGAGGCCTTGGGAAGGGTATTAATCAATCAAGATTAGAAAGCAAAGTTATGCTGGTGGCATATCTTCAGAAGTCTTGGAGCAGCAGAACTCAGAGTCCTTTGGTTGCAGAGGAGTCCTTGTCTCAGAAGCTAGGTTGTACTCTTATCTCATTCACCGATTGTTAATAAAGAGAATTATTCTTCCAACATTGTGTTGAATCTATTTCATGTATCGTGGTTAATGAATGTATTTGATTATCTATTTGACATATTGTTTATCTAACCTCTTATATATACATGCATGAGATATACTTGGAGAATTTTCTCTTTATAGGTAAAAGAGGTGCATCCCTGGAAGCTTTGGAGAGAAGAGGAGCGGGAGAAGATCAAGCTTGGATCAATCGTCAGTAATTAGGTAAGTCAAGACTTTCTTCATATTCCCTTTCTATTCTCTCGTAAAGCTGATTGTCTACAAGGTTAGTAGTAAGTTGGTAACCCTAGACCCTAGGTTACAAGGGTGTTTAATCCTGAACAACAATGATGGAGTGAAGAAAACATTTATGTTAGAAAATGATGGAAGGAAGATTCAAATGTTGCTTATGAAGGATTAACAGAGGGACATAATTAATAGTAATAATTACAACAATGGAAGAAAAGTCATGTTATGTTCAATTAAATAATTTTTAAAGGAAGAAGGAAAGGGAAAATGATATTTTTATATAATTCTAAAGCAGCCAATCTTAGAAGTGAAAGAGATTGAGATTCCATTTGAAGTAGAAGAGTTGTTGGTTAAGTTTAAAGATGTTATTTCATAGGATATTTCCAAGGGATTGACACATGTGAGGAGCATTTCCCATGCAAGATTTTTTATACTCAGATATAGTATGGTTAACAAAGATACACACCAAATGATACTCACTCAAAATGATGAGTTTAATAAAAGAGTTCACGAGCTGCTAGAGACAGGTTTTATCATAGAGAAAGTAATCCTGCATGGAATACCCATTGCACTAGCACCAAATAATGGTGGAGAATGGAGAATGTGCAGTAATTATAGGCCATTAACTGAATTACAATTAAGTACATATTTCCATTACCAAGGATTGATGAGTTGATCAATTGTTTGATTGGTGCAAGGTATTTTACAAATAGGCTTAAAGATTGGGAATCATTGTATTAGAATTCATGAAGGAGATGAGTGGAAAACTAATCTTAAGACCAAGTTAGGGATTTATGAATATATGAACATGCCATTTAGGTTGACAAATGCACTAAGTACTTTTATGAGATCGATGGATGAAGTGTTGAATCCTTATCTAGATAAATCTGTTGTAGTTTATTTTGGTGATATTTTAATTTTCAACAAGTCAAAAGAGGAACCTCTTATCATTTAAGTCAAGTGTTAGAGTGGTTGAAGCAAGATAAATTACTAATAAATACACATAAGTGTATCTTTATAAAAGATGAATATCTTTGGTTTGTCATTTCTCAAGGAAATTTTAAAGATGGATCTTGAAAAAGATGAAGGAAATAATGGCATGGTTGGTTCATAAGACATAATTGAAATGCAAAATTTTCATGGATTAGCTATAGTTTATAGGAAGTTTATAAGAAATTTTAGTGGGATATTTGCACCTTTCATTTCTTGCACGAGGAAGGGATCATTTAAATGAAATGTTGATACACAAAAAGGTTTTGAATTGCAGAAAAATAAAGTTACTAAGAGGATAGTGTTGGATTTGTTGGACTTTGAAAAGGATTTTTAGATTGATTGTTGTGCTGGTGCGACAATTATTGGAGCAGTATTGATTCAAGAGGGAAGATCAATTGAGTTATTTGGTGAAAATTGAATGAGGAAATGAAAAATATTATGTTTATGATAAATAATTGTATGTCATTGTTCATGCATTGAAGAAGTGCATGCGTTACTTGTTTCCAACAAGGATGCTAAGTCAACCACTCCTCTTAGTGATCTTCCATTGACAATATGAAATATACTTTTGTTTGTAGATCTATTTGTTGAATTATTGTAGCAAATTCAGCTTGTGTTATGCTGAATCACATTGTCCTAATGTTTCACCAACTAAACATATCATCAGATTTCCTAGGCTTTTAATAACAACCTTAGTTTTACAGTCAATTTATGGATGATAGGTAGAATTGAACTACAATCTGGTTTACATTTTCTTTCACAATTTTCTCTAAAAAATACCCAGTGAACATGTTGTCCCTGTTTGATAATATGCTTATAAGAAATCTATGCAATTTAACAATGTCTTTAAAAAGAGCAAAATAGTTATGATGGTGGCATCATTAGTATTTTTACAAGGAATAAAATGTGTCATTTTAGAAACCTATCGCTAAAAACAAATATTAGGTCATTACCTTGTTGAGATATTGGAAATCCCAACACAAAATCCATGCTAATTTCCTCCCATAGCACTTCTGGTATAGGAAATGGCATGCATATCCCTATATTTTGAATAATATTGGCACGATATGTGTACCCAAGGGTAGGTTGCACGTAACTACCCTAATGGGACATCCCCATGGCATGTAGTCTTAATTTGTTGTAATTTTCATGTGGGCAAGGTATCTTTAGTTCACATGATTATAAGAATGATAGGCGCAAGAAAAAAGATATGATTGATTGGTGGTCGTTGCATGGCATTGGTGATACTAAGTTTCAACAATTTTCCATATGATTAATTGGGAAGGTAACTAGTTCCTCATCTTGTGAAAGGAATTTGAACACTTATGCTTTTATCCATTCAATGAAGAGAAATCAGTTGGGATCAAAGAAGGAAGGGAATTTAGTCTATAATCATAGCTCACTCCCTCTCATATCTAAAAAAACCACGGTACAAGGAGGGTCCTTTCAAGATATGGGACCATTACACAGATGATTCCATATGTGTTGACAAGGAGATAAAACTAGACAACCTTGTAAAGATACCTTTGATTTCTATGGATGAGGAGGATCCTCCACTTGAAAGTGATTCTTACCTAGAGATATTGTTGACTAGGGACCTTAGTGATGTTGATGACAACTATATGTGGCCTAACAAATATTGCTTGAGGAATGCAAATCAACTATGTTGTTCATTGTTCAATGTTTTTTTATTTTTCTATTTCATATTTGGAAATTCCATTAAGCAAATTTTGGATATATTATGACAATGAGTGTATCATTTTGATATATCAATATCAATTTGGATAATCTTTAAACTTTATATTTTATAACTCTATATTAATGAAGCAATGTGCATGTTTTAGTTAATGTGTTAGACTTTAGTGTGATATTTGTTGAAAGATATTTATATGTTTAAATATTTAAAGTATGTTAGATATATATTATAATATGTTTCTACAATACCCCTAACATACCAAAGCCCCCCATTTCAAAAAGCATCATCCCAATCTCCATCCTCGTCCTCAAACCGAAGTACTTTAGCAAATTAGATTTTGACTTTTTCCCTTTCATATTGGCAAACTCTCCACTAGTCAACCCATTTTTTAACATCCCTTTTCATCATTGGTCAATAGTAGTGCTCCTAAACCAGTTCCTTGGTATCATCAACATAAACCTCCATTATGTAGCTCTCTAATCGGATTTCTGCTCATAGATCTTCTTAGAATACAAAATTGATGCTTTTTTAAATGAAAACTCCTCTTGAATGAAATGGTCCAGGTATGGAGGTCTATCATAGATTCATGGATATTTTCTTTCCTTCCATGTTTAAGCAAATTCCAAGTCTTCTTGATATACATTTTTCATCTCTTTGGTTCCTATTACCGTCACTATCATAAGAGACAACAAAGTTGATATTATGCTCAAAGCATCTATAACTCTATTTTATTTTTGTGACCCATGCCTCAATACAAATTTACATCTTTGTAGAAACCCAATATATTTTATATGTCTTTGATTAAACTTAGACTAGCTATTCAAATACGTCAAGGATTGATGGTTAGAGTAAAGCACAAACTCTTTTGGAAAGAAGCCAAAAGATGCAGATCCATAATATTTTGCAATACATATGAAAAAGGTCCATGAATAGGTAAAGAAACAACCAACAATTCAAGGAAAGAGTTTATGAAAAATGATTGATCAAATGAATTCAAGAGGGAGATTTGGTGTTAGCATATTTGAGAAAATAAATATTTCTCAGGGCACTCATGATAAGTTAAAGATGAAAAAGATTGACCCTTGCAGTTTTTACAAGAAAATTTCTAAGAATGCTTATGTTTTAGAGCTACTTGCAAAATTGAACATTTTTTCCACATTTAATGTGGTTGATTTAGATGAATATCATGAAGATATAGCTAAAGAATATAATAGTCATATAACTTATTGGAATAATCATATTCTTGAATGTGAGAAAGAGGATATCACAAAGTTATGGATGAATCAGAAGCCCATGGAGTATTTAGTTCGTTGGAAGAACAAAAACCTAAATGAAGTCATATGAATACCAAAAACTAAATTAGATCAAATAAAATAAAATTAATTGCACTGAGAGTAGCGAGGTTGGAAAATCTATTTGGAAACATATTTCTACTTAAATTTAAAATTTACATGAATATAAAAAAACAAAACTAGCATAGATCCATCTTAAACTCTAATCTATCAAGCATGTAGAGGGATAAAATTTCTTTGAGGTGTAATTTTTTTATCTCAATATTTTCACATTAAGAAAAAAAATAATGAAAAAATTTGATACCTTTTTGTGTTGGATAGATACAAGTTTAACATGGATCTATATCGTTTAAATTATTGTTGATAATCTAATCGAACTCATGAGTAGGAATTCACTTCTTTTCTTAGCAAAGACACACGGTACACAAGCACCAACACCCATTTTCATCGTTGGACTTAGCTTACCAATCCAACGACCGCCATATATTACAAAGGCTTGGGCATATGATCAACGTTCAAAATTGAACCCTTCCCAGCCCTTCCAAGGGTTCCAGTCCTTCCCAGAAGTGTAAATTTAAAATTTCCCTTCAAAAAAAAAATAAAATCTAAATGTTACCCTTCCAATTCAGAAGGGTATAATTTATATCAACATTTCAAAAGAAGGTCAACATTGAAATTACCCATCCATATAAATTTGTCAAAACGTTGAAATTTGTATGCTATAAATTTCAACTCATCATTCAAAATATTGGAAATATGATAAATTAATATCACTCACTCACTCGTGTCACGAACTCACTGCTTAGAAATCATTGATGACTACGAGGCACTAGCCATAGAGATGTGACTTTGACTCACGACTCACTTGGGGCTGCAATCTAAAGTGTGACAATGTGTCAATAACTACGACTATAACAAAAAAGAACAACTACTAGTATACTACTAGGCCCAAAACAAGCTCAAAACATTGTGCCTACTACCTCTGTGCACCTTGCTGCCAATGTCCACTCTTTTTTCATCAAAATGAAATTCAAAAGTCCGGTTTGATAAGTACTCCTCTACAAGACTTCATTTCTTGCATGAATATCAAGGACTCACTACAACTATAAACAACACTCAATGTCATGCAAATACAAATGGCATGTAGCTAGGATCACAAACTGTGTAGAGGTCGATTTATGTATTGTTATAGACAGGTATCATTGGGAACATGATACGGTGAAGCAATGGTTATTAAAATTTTTGGCTAAAAAATATTCTTCAATTTGATGGGTGGCATGATCGTGATGTAATCTCCCTTTTTCATTCCAAACATTTGTGGTTACTCGCAACATTTGTCCTCAGCGCCACCAAAATACATGTAAAAATTACTTGTCTTTACATCCTCTTCTCTTTAAATCCTCATCCCATAGTCATAACTAAGGATTATTACGCATGAACATCCTCAACTTATAATACGAATTGGGTCAAGGCGCAAATACAACCATAAAATATTAAATGTGTCAAGACGCAAATAGTAAGAGACAACTATAAGTAAGTCTTATATTAAATTTACCATATAAGTCTTTAATTAACACTATCAACTGATATTTGACATGTTGGATTATTGTGATCTTCTTATCGCTCCTTACCTATGTGATTGCAAGGAATTCTTTGAAGGTGAAGTCCATATTTTAGGTCTTCTTCCTCATTATTATGCCTTTTGGTAAGACAATAAACAGGGTAGTGGCCTACGTCAGCATGGAAAATGGTTTTGACATAGAAGTTATACACATTAATTGTTTTCATTAAATAACTTAAATTCCTACCTGTGACTGTCGATTCATTGAATCATGGACTGGTACGAAACTCAATAAATTTTAGAGACTCGAACCCTTAATTACTCACACCTAGAACTTTCTCAAATCTAGCCATTAATAAACTTCTTTTGGTGTTTTGGTTCAATTTAAAAGGCAGATCGTTGAGACTCAGACATGTAGTGAGTTGCAAGGATTCAATTGACTTAGGCTTGATTACATTGCCCCTTCATTCCATACAAGTATGCTTTCAGGACAAGCGTTGAACAAAAAAAAAATTGATGCCTCCCCAATATGGTTATGGCATAGTCAAGTAGTTTTTTTGTATAATGAAATGTGATCCAACTGGGAAAAATACAATAGAATAGTTTTTATGTTTCTTAACTATAAAATTAATTATACACATATGACAACTTAATGTGTTCAAAATAAGTTTTATTGAAAATATATAATTTTTTCATGTAAATATAAAGGGGTGTTCAATTGTTTAAAATTGTAAAAATTTGAACAAATAATTTTTTTTTACATTTTTTTGGTGAAAAGGTTCAGTTAATTTATACTTGTCAATTGAAGTACAATTATTTATATTGCCCTCCATCTCTGAAGAGTTAAGAAAAATAAATACCCTTCCCATTAAAATTTAGACCTACCCTTCAAATTTGATCACTCCATACGATGGAGTCATTGACCATGAACCCTTCACAATTTATCTATATTGTTTGTTTTGGCCCCTAATCAATGACAAATGTAAATGGTGGAGCGGAGTTGGCATGATGACATCATTGTCCTTTTGGTTTGCACTTTTCTCCTCACCAATGGATTATCTTTCCCTCGCCTAACAGTGCCAATCACTCTTGGTTATTGAACATGTATTTGGATTTATGTGGTCAACCGTTAATGCTCCAATGTATAGAATTAATTTGTTCAAAAGTTAATTAAATCAATTTGACGTAGAATCCACATAGGCTTGTGGAATAAGGATGCATGACCTTTTCGCATTAATCGACCATTAAAGTTTAAATGAAAGTCATTAATTGCATTTTATTTTGTTGTTATGACCACTAAAGCAAACAAACAAACGAAAATGAAAGTCATTAATTGCATTTTATTTTGTTGTTATGACCACTAAAGCAAACAAACGAAATATTTGCATGGCAGCTAGCCCTAACCTTAGATTAATGTTAAATAATTTGATATACTATCCAAAATTTTAAACAATTTGACATATTTCCTTCAAATATGTTAAAAGAGTCAAATAAGTGAAATGCCACAAGAATCTAGACTCTCAAAATATTGTTGTAATTCTATATCCATTGCACCTCTCGTAACCTCTTGTATATCGAAATTTCAGAAGTCGATTATCATTGACAAGTTAGTCAATAATGAAGTTTGATATAACTTATGATCAATTTCATTTCAGTAAATAAATCTAGACCAGACAACAAAATATATTGTCATCTTTAAGTAATCAGAAAGGGACAATTCAAATTGAGCTTCACTAACTCATTGAATGGCAACAACGTATATAACGTCTCCCACTTGACTATTTGCTTTGTATGTTTTGAATTTGTTAAATAATTTTTAAAAATTTCATATATGCCATAGAAAGTAGTGATTTGAGTCTAAGTTAAAAATTGATCTCAAAGTTATTTTTGAACTTAATAGTTCTTAGTAATTGAATTGTTTCCTCAACTTATAATAATTCATGATCTTATGTTCGATAATCATATTTTATTTTTAATATATAAAAAAAAAAGTGTTTTTTTTAAGGAGTGTTACATAGAGTTTGAAAAATCTACATTCTTTATTTCAATATGGTAGTATATTGCAACATGGTACTTTAAGTTAAAATTTGGATTTGAGTTACTCATTAAAAAGTCATGTGAAAAAGTATCCTATGACAACATAGGAAGGAAAATAGGAAATAAGTATGAGAATGTATAGTTATGGCAGTAAGCTAAACTTTTGATTATTTGCACATAAATTTCGATGAGTTTTTTGGCCAAAATTCAGGGGAAATTGTTCAAAGAATATTTTGCAATGATTGGAATTACATAATTTGGATGCTCCAAAAGTAATTAAAGATCGTGAATCCCTTTCTGCAATAAAAATTGCAATTTTAACATTAAAAAACTCATTTTCAACAACGAATCGTATTAGCAAATTCCACCTAAACTTACGTGAAAAAATACAAGTAATCTAAAATCCAACTTGTTATGAGATTAATGAGGTAGACAACACGCATACATATGTTTGCAAGTGTAAATCTGGGGTCAAACAAAAAGTTACACTCTTAAAATAAATAAGGTATCATTAAATGTTGTTTGCGCCACCAATTCTCGATCGAACATAATTGCCTTCCTACATGTGAGGTCAAAGGTGTTATGTTTTCACATGTTATACAAAGCACATCTTAGTTACTACATCTCTTAAATCTATTTATCAATATTCTCCAATATTATATTACATATTTCTTTTAACATTATTTGATTTACATTTGAACTTTTAATCAATGTTTTCCAAACCTTAAAATATGCATTTAATGGTAATGGTAAGTTTTAATGAGATAAATAAACTTTTCACATTTTTTTTTAAAATGTGATTCACCATTTGTAAGAGGGCTATTCCACGGAAAATACCAACACCTAGTATACAAATTGAATCAAGGTATAGCCATCTTACATCATCAAACATATCAAGCATTGCATAAGGGCTCACAAGAGCATCATGTCACTTATAATAATTGAATCTATGTAGAGAGGGTAACAATCATTCCTCTGAAGCACCCAAGCTACATCCAATGGACAACTCTTTACATCACTTACATTAACCTTAGATCAAAATATAAAACCAATATGATATTTTATATTACAATGCATACTAATTTATAAGCTATTAAATTTAATATGTAACTATATTTTTTTTAAATCTCAAGGTAAATTAATCAAAGTTTTAAATCCGTATGCACGAGTTTAAATAGATAGCTTTCCAAAGTAATACCTGAAAAGATCTGATCTCTTGGCACGACCAATGGATAATACTACTTCAACCACATAATTCTAAGTTTAGTTTAATAAATTCAAAAAAGTATAAAAAATGGTAAACTTCAATCATATAATCCTAAAATTTGTTTGATGAACAGAGGGTATTAGGATTGGGCACTCTGAGGACAGGCTATTATGGATGTTTGATGAACAGAGGGGTAAGGTGACAGCCAGAAAAGCTTATGATTTCATTGTCTCAAATCACAAAACTGTTCTGGAAAATGGCATCATGATGAAGATTTGGTACTTTAAAATTCCCCTTAAGATTAAATGTTTTGTGTGGCTCTCCTGCAATAAGAAAATTAATACTTGGGACATTTTAAGCAAGAAAGGATGGAGCGGACCTAATAGATGTTGTCTCTGTAAAGAGGAGGCAGAGTTGGTTGAACACCTTTTTTGTTAGAATAATCCGTCAGGATTATTGTAAATAAATAATAAATAGGAATGTGAATAAATAGGAAGGCGAAAAGGCTGGTAATCAACCGCCTCATGAAATGTATAAATATTTGATATGTTAATGGAATAGAATGGAATCGGGAGTTATTACCAACAAGTGGTATCAGAGCAGGGCTGTCTGCCATAACTCCTGGCTGCCATTCTGCTTGCCAGTCCATTGCCAGACTGCTCCATCAGTCTGCCAGTCGAGTTGCATGCATTGTCTGCGTTACAATTCCTTCATGATTGTATGTGTGTGCTGCAAACCCTAATACTGATTCTTCTTTGTGCTGCGACCTCTTCTTTCCTCCTCGATTTCTGAGTGAGCCCTTGTTATTGAATGTTACATTGAAGACTGCATCTCGCACAATATATGTGTGCTGCAAACCCTAATACTGATTCTTCTTTGTGCTGCAACCTCTTCTTTACTCCTGCATAAAGGGTGGAAACCCTAATCCCACGAACCATTGAGATTGATTTTGAGATGCTTTCATTTGATGCAGTTCGTGAAAGCTGTGCGGTGATCAAGACATAAAAAGACTGCTGCGTGACCCTAAGTCTGGTGATTATTCTGCATTTTGAATGTGTAGTTTGAAAGGCTGAGAAAGAGTTGCTGCGTGCTTGACCATCTTGTATCTTAGAACTGGTTCCTTTGTATGAACTTTCTTATTTAAATGCCGGTTACTTTGTAAGGGAGCAGAGTAGCATCATTGTTGTGGAGAGCTCTTTCCTTGATGAGAAAGAGAGCGATTAGAGATAACTTTGAATTCCGTACCATTAATAAATGAATAGACTGGTGCAGTGAGCGTGGAGAGAGACTGCGATGTCCCTTTGAGAACTGCGTGAATGTGACCGTTGGAAAACCTAAGTTTTCCCTAGTTTTGTGCGTGGAGACTTGAAGACTATTCTGATAAATAAATGGCATGGGAAATGTATGATTATTCACAATTGCGCCCTCGTTCATGATCCAGCTCATCCATCCTGAAGATTGG
This sequence comes from Pseudotsuga menziesii, assembly GCA_001517045.1. Taxonomy (NCBI): domain Eukaryota; kingdom Viridiplantae; phylum Streptophyta; class Pinopsida; order Pinales; family Pinaceae; genus Pseudotsuga; species Pseudotsuga menziesii. The sequence goes on from LPNX010822848.1 coordinate 147,969, forward strand.
CTGCATGATATGTGACCTCTTGATGTTGGATATTACTATCTTGATGTTGTGAATCCTTTGACTACCGGTGAAGATTCATTCCACTAAGTGGAGACCGGTATACTACATATATTGGTGGAGCTGTGTTTTTTGGAGCGACCTCTTGGCTCTGGATATTACTGCTGCAGCATAAAAGCAAGATTATTATCATAAAGTATTACTGCGTTGAAGTGTTGATAGACTGCGTGGAGAGCCTGAGAATCGTGGAGCTGCGTTGAGTTGAAGTATTATTTGCTGCGTGGAGAAATGCGTTGTGACTGCGCGGTACATTCTATTGTATTTGCAGTCATAATAATGTATGATGCATGAATATTGTGATATTTTGATATTGGAGACTGCGCACAATTGGAGAATGCGCACCACTTTGATATATTGTGATATATGTTGAAGACCTAGCCTGAACCCTAACTTCTGTTTTAGTTTTTGTGAAGAAATAAATACCTATCTGAGACTGATATGTGCAAATGTTGTATGTTGCGACCGAGACTGATATATGCAAATGTTGTATGCTGTATATTATGCTGACTGCTAGTGATTGATATAAAGAAGGCTGTGTATGAATCACAGTGATATATTTTGTAACTACTGATATATTTGTTATAAACTTGCATTGTATTCACCTTGGCAGATACTGTAGACCTGCAAGGTTATTATTTTTTATTTCTCTTTGTCATATCAAGTTTATTACTGTAAATTACACTAACCGTTGTAAAGATGCACTCTTTGGCATCTAGTATTGGTGCTTCCCTAGCTGGCAAAGACCAATCCAAAGACCCTTCCAAGGGAGATTGCAGCAAGAGAGGACGAGGAAGAAGAAATTTCAGAGGCAGAGGGGGCAGAAGCAAAAGATCAGATTTGCAGTGCAAGCATTGTGGAAAGACTGGGCACACATCAGATCAGTGTTTGGCTTCATGGGATTCCATCAAAGGTAAGCATAACCAGAAGACAGATGACCAAGATGCTAGTAAATTTTCTGATTCTTGTATTGTTGCACATTGTAATCTTGGATTTAATGAAATGACTTCTCTT
>LPNX010822848.1:151586-199086 GCA_001517045.1 Pseudotsuga menziesii
CGAAAAAGCTGGTAATCAACCGCCTCATGAAATGTATAAATATTTGATATGTTAATGGAATAGAATGGAATCGGGAGTTATTACCAACATTTTTGTTAGTTGTCGTTTTCTGAAGGAGGTAATTGGCGGACTCATATGTATTTTAAATGTGCACATACACTGGAATGCCCCAACCTTACTGGAAAATTTATCTATTTGGTTATCACAGAAGGGTATTTTACTGTATCTGCCTATTTTCATCATATGGAATATTTGGAAGGCTAGAAACCGTTTATGTTTTGATGATCAGGAGCCCATTTTGAACAGAGTGTTATATATTATTTATGATGATGTTATGACCTTTAAGCCTCCTCTAATTCACAAGCATAGAATTAGGAACATTGGGAAGTCTCCTACTTCTGTGTATCCTATGATCTTTTTTGATGGTGCTGCTGCAAAAAATTTGGGTGGAGTAGGTATCTGTCTTTGGTTGAATGAACATCATATTCTTTCCTTCAAGCTCAGATGTGGCAGCTATACAAATACTAGAGCTGAGCTCTTAGCACTTTGGGCATCACTACGGGTCGCCAAGGATATTGGGTTACCTTACCTACATATCTTTGGCGACTCCTCTGTGATTATAAACTGGGCTAAAAAGGAATCTACCCTGGATATGGTGAATCTTGAGGCCTGGTGCTTCAACACTAGAATTCTCATGTCCTCTTTTATGTGGGTGGATCTCAGTCATGTTTTTAGGGAACATAACAAGAGGGCAAACATCTTATCAAAGGAGGGACTGCACTTGGCACCGGGCCATCTCTTACTTACTGAATCCTATGGGAACGAGATTATTGGGGTTAACTCATCACAGCTCTTTTAGAATATGCTCATTCTATTACAGTTGATCTCACCTAATTCATTGAGATACTATCAGGTATTGTTGAGCTAGCTACTACAGGATACAAGAGTCTCTCTCCCTCCTTGGATCAGACTTCTGGGCTCCTGCTATTTTCTCTAGGGACATAGATGACTGTATCAGACAGCCTTCCTATGAGAGGGATCATATTGTAGTGATCCCCAAGTGCTTTGAGCTACTCTGTCTGTGGGTATCTATTTGTATCTATTGTGTCTTTTGTATGATTGGATAGTTTTTATTTACTGATTGTTGTACTGTCCCTGGTTGCAAAACTGTATATCTTGATGATGTAAAAGGTTCCTTTGATTCATTGAATACCAAGGAATGATTTTTTTTACTGAAAAAAAAATCCTAAAATTTGTGTAATTTTCAAAAAGTACTTCAACCACATAATTCTATGTTTAGTTTAATAAATTCAAAAAAGTATAAAAAATGGTAAACTTCAATCATATAATTCTAAATTTTGTTTAATTTTCAAAAAGTATTCTAAGTTTAGTTTCTTAAAATTCAAAAGTATTCTAAGTTTAGTTTCTTAAAATTCAGAAAGTATTCGAAGTTTAATTTTTAAATATAAAAAATACAAAATAATAGTAAGTAATTCATGACTAATCAAATTAATTATTGTTTATTAAATTTAGAAAGAAATTAGAAAGTGTAGAAAAATGGTAAGTAATTCATAAATAATAAAATTAATTATTAATATAAATATTTTTTTAATCATGATCACGAATTGTTAATGTTGTAGTTTTGCCTAATCACATTACAAACTAACCAAAAGCTGTGATTTTAGCTAACTCCGTTTTTTATTGTTATTTGTTGTTTAAAACTGTTATTATGGCGTTATTGTGTTTATCCAATTTTTTAAGGTAATTAGTTCAATCTTTACAACATCTTAAAGAAAAGCAACACATGAAATGAAATTTACGAGGGTATAACAAAGAAACAAGGGTTAAACAAAAACATCTTATTCAACGCCTACAATGGTATTAGAACAATCAAAGAAGACATTGAAACCCAAAATTAGCACACTTTTTTACCTTCTCTTCAAAGCTTACATAGCTCATATCGCATGAGATAGTGGACCATTTCCATAATACAATCGTGGCTATAACCAATGGTGGATGCCCCCAATGAAAAAGATACACATTTTTATATAATTAAATAGATATTGGAATATTTTCATATATATACATTCACAAAATCCTGAAGTGCATTTTACATAGTGGGCATCCGAAACTATCCTGTTGTTTTTTCACTATCTGAAATGGGTTTTCTAGTAAATGTAATAATAATAATAATAATAAATAATAATAATCTATTTTTAAGGTCACCGTCAAGCGAGACACCAAATTGGTGTATGAGACCCCTTTGTTTGTGGGACAAGGGACCCCCTCTGCGCAACAATTTAACTGCTAAAGTCTACAGAGGTGTACATACACTACCCCCCTCTGGATTTGAACCCGTGACCTCCTAAGAGGAAACACATGCTCTTAACCATTAGGCCCACTCATGTATGAAAGTAGCAATGCCCCACATTTCTTTGTGTTATTTTAATTAGTGAATCAATCCTTAACCAATGAAAATTGCTTAGATAAAAAATAAAAAATAAAAAAAAGATTAATGACAAAATCATCTCTAGGTAAACAATCACTAAAAATATGAAGACCACTCCTTGATATCAAGCTAAAGCATTCAATGGAAGCTTCTTTTAAGCATAGTGAACAATGTGAGATTCTATGATTGATCTCATACTTCAAATCACCCTAATAACGATTGACCAATTATTGTAATATATTCTCAAGTGACACAAGGAACATTTGTAATGTTGCACAACTTGGAATAAACGTTACACAACTCAAAATCATTTCTGACATGTTTAACAACTCGGAATAATTTTGGTATGCTAATGACAACTATACAACCATTGTAACCATCATTATAAGCAACTAATTATCCACAACCTGTAGAAGCACATTTCAGATAGTGTGCATTCTCCAAAAGTCTCCCCTTGTTTTTCCCATTGTCCAGAATGGGCTTTTTAGCAACACCCTCACATTCGTTACGTTACATTAGAAGGTGAATGATCTGAACAAGGAAAATTTTCATTTCTTGCTCATCAACATGGGATTTAATAGAAAATTTCATAGTCTTCAAGAAATTTTTCACTAAATCTAAAGACCATCATGTCAATTAAACATTTGGAAGCTCAACATGCATTGCTAGAAATACCTAGCTTCTACTGATCTGAACAACTGATTTCATATTTGATTAAAGAAACTATACTGGCTCTAAAGATTGACCACTTATTAAATTACATCAAAATCTTTTAATTTTCACAAGGAACATTTCATGTGCTACACCCATATGTGTACCCATTTGCACCTTAATGGATTGAAACACGCTCCTGACAAATAAGGCTTGACATGCAAAACACAATTGAAAGTGGAATCATGTGGTGTGCAAGTCCAATATGTTTTTGTACATTGTACAAAAGGATATCTACATTCCATTTTTACACATAGAGAGAAAATATGTAGCTTGATTATCCACAACTTGCATTGGTACATTTCAAACAGTTGTGATTCTCCCATTATTTGGAATAGAAGTGCAAATGTAGGTAAGTTAGTAATTCCCTTACATTAGTGATTGATTTTAAAAGGTGAATAATCTGAACTAGTGAAATTTGTGTAATGCATCTTTTAAGCTCAAATAAAGTTTAATGACAAGTTCAATAGTCTCTAAACAATTTCTCAACAAATCTAAAGACCATCATTCTAAATCACAACTAAACATTTAGAAACTCGGCATGCATTTTCATACAATATCCCTAGTTACTACTAGAGCATATAGTGAATATGAAGTATTGATCTCTAACTTCATTACAAAAACCAAAATCATAGTGAAGATTGGTCAGTTATTAAATTTTATTTCAGTATCCTTCACAAGGAACATTTAAAGTGTTGTGCAACAAAGAACAATTTATGTATGTTGCAAAAAATAAATGGTTATGTACCCATGCAACTGAATGCTTGAAAACACACTCCTTGACAAGTAAGACTTAATGTGCAAAACAACTGTGAGTAGACGTCAAAAAACAATTGGGAGTAGAATTCCATGATGTTCTCAAACATAATAGAAAAGGATAGCACAATTCAATTTGGACATATCATTATTTACAAATAGAGAGAATAATACAACATTTCGTCATCAAGAACCTTTGGATAAAATAATTGTCACATTTATTGATAAATATGAGTGCAAACAATGGTAAAAATTAGCATTAACAACTTAGTCAATCATCTTTGGATACTTTTTATGAATCATGGTTAACCATGATCTAACTATGGTCAAACACTAGAAACCTTAGTCTAACAATGGTTGTCCATAGTTCTTGGTGTTATGTTAATGATGGTCTAACATGGTCCTCCATAACTAACCAAAGGAAATAATTGTTCACTAAAGTCATGTATGATGCACTAAAGTCAACCATAGTCAAGAATGTTTAAACTTGGATCAACTATACTAAAAAATGTTTAGCCATGGTCAAACATGATGCATCCATAGAGTCAACCATGGATAATCAAAGCCAAATATAGTTAACCATGATGTAGTAAGTTGAACCATGCCCAAACAATGGTCAAACTTAGTCAACCATCATTTGACACCCTTCATTGACCATGACTAACGAAAGTCTAACCATGTTCAAACACTGTAAACCATGGTTTAACAATGGCTGGCCATGGTTATTGTGGTTATGTCAGTGATGGTCTAACATGGTCTTCCAAAACTAACCAAAGTCAACTATTGTTCACTTAAGTCAAGTTTGATTCACTAAAGTCAACTATGTTCAAAACCTAGATCAACTATGCTAAATTTTTTTTATCCATGGTCACACTTGATGCAACCTTAGTCAACCATGGTTAATAAAAGTCAAATATAGTTAACCATGATGTAGTAAGTTGAACTATGCCCAAACAATGGTCAACAATGGTTTAATATGGTCAAACTTAGTCAACCATCATTTGACGACACCCTTCATCGACCATGGTTAACACTGTATACCATGGTCTAACAATGGTTGGCCATGGTTCTCACTATTATGTCAATGATGATTTAACATGGTCTTTCATACCTAACCAAAGCCAAACATTTTTCACTAAAGTCAGCCTTGGTTAACACTATATACCATGGTCTAACAATGGTTGACTATGGTTCTCATGGTTATGCCAATGATAATTTAACATGGTCTTCCATACCTAACCAAAGTAATCCATTTTTCACTAAAACCAACCTGGTTAACATACATTAACCACAGTTAATTGTGGTTAACCAAAGTCAATTCTAGTCAACGATGAGATGTCATCAACTATAGTTACACATAGTCAAACATGCTTAACAAAATTCACTCATAGTTAACTATGATGCAACCATAACCAACCATGATGCACTAAAGTCAACCATGCCTAAACAATGGTAAAGCATAATTTAATATAGTCAAACTTAGTTTAAATTCAATAATGCTTAAACAATGGCCAATCATGGTTCAAAGGAAACCTTCATTTAAATTCAAGTATTGATTAAATTCAACTATGCCCACAAAATGGTCAATCATAGTTTAACCATAGTTAACCAAGCCAACCATTGCAAGCCAAAGCCAACCATTGTTAACCAAAGTATACCATGGTTAACCACAGTGAAACATAATTAACAATGGGATATGGTCATCGATGGTTAAACATAGTCAACCATGGTTAACCAAAGTCAACCATAGTCAACCAATGTCAAACATGAAGCAACCATAACCAACCATTTTTAACTAAAGTCAATCATTGTTAACCATAGACAAGCATGATGCATTAAAGTCAACCATTCCCATAGTGGACCATGATGCAATAAAGTGAAGCAAGTTGCACTAAAGTCAACAATGGACAACTATATTAAAACTTGGATCAACTATACTAAAAGTTGTTTATCCATGGTTAATGATGATTGTCTATGTTTGGATATGTATGACCTTGGCTAACTAAACTCTACTTTTATACAACTATTGTTTTTAAAACATATCTACCAATAGTCAAACATTCTCAATCATAATCTACAATCGTTGACCATGTTTCTAATCAACCATGGTCAACAATGATTGAACTTTACATCTATGTCATTTTATTTAATAAAAATCAATTAACTTATAGTTTTATTTTTATTTTTACAATATAAAAATATAATTTTATTAATATTAATGAAATGACTTATTTTGTTGCTTTGTGGATTTTAGAAAAGCTTTTGATACAATGCCTAGAAATAGCCTGTGGAATAAGGTAGAGGAGCTTAAGGTTCCTTTTGAGTTGAGATTTGTCGCGATAAAGTTATATGAAAAGGTCGTTGCCAAGTTTAAGAATAATGAGGGGTGGACAACATATATAAATTGTATATTGTAGTTAAACAAGGTTGTCCTCTCTCCCCTACCCTTTTTGGAATTTACATTGATAAACTAAAAAAGTGTTTATAAGAAGCAGGTTGTGCCGGTACAATCTTAGTTGGTATAGTTATCATCCTCCTACTTTATGTTGACGTTATTGTTCTTACGGCAAGGTGTCCTTCTGATCTTGATAAGCAATTAATAATTCTTAAATATTTTTTCTCTAACATGGGTATGACTGTTAACACTGACAAGACAAAAATGATGAATATAAAATCTAAGAAATACACCTATGCAAATTTGATTTATGATAATAGAAATATAGAGGAATTGAATTCTTACAAGTATCTCTGAATTGCTATTCATCACAAGCTCAATTGGAACTATAGCTTTGAGAAAAGGATTAATGGAGGGTGGAAAGCTTATTTTGGCGTTGAAAATAATTGTAAGTCAACCAATCTAGTTATGTGGGATAAAAAGAAGTTCCTCTTTGAAACTCTTGTCATCCCTGTTATATTGTATGGTTGTGAAGTATGGGGGTGCAACATTTCTAGAGAATCTTGGAGGAAGATTGAGCAAATCCAGAAGCGGTATATAATTTATAACCTCAAAATTAAAAGGAATATGCCTTATCCTATTCTCCTCATAGAAGTGGGTCTTTCCCCCATCAAGAGCATAGCTATGACTAGGTACCTGATGTATAAGCATAAGATAAATAACATGGGAAGCAAGAGACTTCTTAAAATTGCTTTAAACTCAAGTCAAAACTAACTACGCCTCAAGCAGTGTTGGTGTAAAGATACCTTGGCTTGGTTAAACCATTGGGGCATTGATGGAAACGACATTTTGCATAACATTGATAATGTCAAAAATATTATTACTTCTAAGTTTAAAGAGAAATTATGGTGTGAGGAAAATTTAGCGGTTAAGAGAAAATTAAGATACTATAAGGAGGTCATTAATCCTAACTTGGAAGATCAAAAGTATTTCTCGGTAGTGACTAGTTCGCGGAAGAAAATTAATATAGCCAAGATTAGAATGAACTCTCATGAAATCCATAGCAAAACAAGGTGTTGGTCTATTCCTAAAACTTCATGGGTGGAAAGGGTTTGTCGTCTATGCGAGACTATGAGCATTGATTAAAAATTACCCACAATTTTAGGCATAGTAAGCCAACAACATTGACCAAAAGTGGCAAGGAAATTAATGTGTTTCTTGTCTTCTTATGCAGTCCAGAGGCCCTACTTCATTACAACCTTATCACAGTAGGGCTTTCATCCCACTCTCAACATTATATGCCAGAAAATAAAAATAAAAAATCCTTCCTCACTTTGTTCTTGCATGTTTAGTGGTGGAAACCAATCGATGATGGGCAAGTGAAATTCATAGTTGGGGTTTGAAAAAAAACTTCCATTGTTGCCTTCTCTACTACAATTAAATTATATATCTCAAGCTCTAGATAAAGACAATGAAATTATATATTTCAAGATCTAGATAAAGACAATGATGTGGCCATTTGGTATACCAGGATTGGAATACACCTTACTATCATGTGATTTATGCACATATGAAATAAGAAACAGTGGCAATTTAAGAATCAGTAGAACATTAACGAATGCGCCTACAAATTGGAAGGAGTTTTATGAAATCCATTTCTTATGTGCCAAAGTTTCCTCGGCCAAAATTTCCAACCCATTTCTAATGCCAAAATTTCCAACCTATTTATGTGAGCATGCCATTAGTTCTGTGAGCTATCACATTACTCAGTATAGATCCATCTTAACTATGGCTTTACCAAGCATCCAGAGGGATCAAGTTCTCTTGAGGTTCAAACCCTTTTTAATTTAGAAAAATGTCTAATAATAACTATTCCTACTTGGGAGGGAAATGACCAACTTGGTTAAGTAATTTCAAAATATGATAAATAGTTTTCCAAAAATTCCTTTACTTGTCTTTCTTTAAAACCAATATTGAATATTAAGAGTAGGTAATGAGTTAAATAATACATATACAATTTTAAAATCTAGATTTCGAGAATAAATTGGAATTTGAAAAACATTTTACCATCAAATGAAGATTTTAAACATTTATCCAAATGTTTTTGAGAAATGACTCGTTTTTCTCTATAACTAAAACATTTACATGTTAGGGTTAGCCTTTACTTGGGAATGAGCAAAGATGTAAGTGGTTTAAGGCACATGGTTTTAGTAGCCCGTGGTTTCTTGCTAGTTGTATTTGCATTTAAAGAACCTTATAAATATGGTTTTAATATTCCATCTATTATTTTGTAATTTATTTTCTATCACATATTTTATTCCTAACATTATGTCTACTTAGGTTTCAAGTCAACGAAATTTTTTACTACTTAGTTTGTAAGATTGTGAGTATTGCCCTAATATGGTTGCATATTTATATGAGTATAATATTTTTTATGTTTTAATTATAAACCGACATGTTATAAGTTTAATGATACAAATTATTGTTTCATATGTTGTGTAATTAACTTGTAAGCACCAAACATTTATAGGGCATGCAATAAGCATTTTGTAGAGTGTGTAGGGATGCCAACGAACCATTGAATAAAGAGTTGGAACAAATCTAATTTTTGGTATTTCTACAGCAATGCTGCAATGTAGGATACAAGATCTATTTTACTATACAGTTTTTTAAAATGTTAGATATTCTAACTTTTTTGAAATAAATTTGTACAGACTATTAAATAGATGGAGTGTTTGATACCAACAGGTGTAAGCTAGAGTATAGACAATTTACATAGATGAATTTTTAAGTGAAAATTCATCCCAAAAAAATGCAAATCATTTAGCTCACTTCATACCAATATAACTAATAAGAAATCGCTATATTCCCTGCAGGGCAAGACTAATAAAGAAGACAGAACGTGTTAGAATTCACAAAACTGGTAAATAATTTTTCAGTTAGGCAGGTTTAATTTTATTTATGAATTGTATTTACTTTGTGAGAAGTAATATAACCGCAATTTGCTTCTCCTTGTGAAATGGCTACATGAAATAATGAGGTCAAAGAGAGAGGAGGCGCTTTCATTGCCCTTCACGCTTCTACCAGAATATTCATTTTCCATTAATTGAACATGGGAAGGCATTCGATCCAAAAAGATGATATGCATTGGAATTAAGTAGCCATTATTGCCCAATATTGTCAACAAGAAGTCCAACAATGATCCATTTTTGTTTTTACAAGATTTGATCTTCAACTACGTTAGTTTTGCACATAGTCTCGTTTTTGCCTGTATCTTTAATGACTAAGTTAAGTTAGTTTTGCAAATTGCTAGCACATAGCTTCTTCGAAAATTTCTATGATAACCTAAAAATATCACACATTAATGGCTACTTTGTAAGTTATATTTATTAAAAAAATCACACATTACTTGGGTACTTTGTGGGTCCCATTTATTGAGAAGTCATAATTAGGGCTTATTAATTAGGAGGTATGGAAGCTACATAGATGATAGTGTTGGAGTATCTAAAATCTTGAGAAAGCTATATTTTTCGTCTCCTTTTTTTAAGTAGTGTTCTCATTTTTTTAACAATGGGAACAACAATCTCTCAAGAGAATATCCAAGAGCCTGCAAGTCAGATATATCAATAACTTGTGACTTATTAGGGATCGAGATGTCTTGAAGTCCACCGAGGTGAGGCTCTATCTCAGGGGTCTCCTACCCTTCGATCCTTGTCACAACAAGTCAATGAGCAACCCTACTCCCCATTGGTTTTGAACCTATGACCTCCAGGTAGACAACACATGTTCTTAACCAAGTAGTGTTCTAATTATGATAACATTATATCTCCCAATCCTTGGGTATGTTACAATATATTGACGGTTCCATAACTTTAGGTGGTAAGAAACTTTTCTACTAAGCATTCTAATGGTAAGTTCCATGGGCTATCCATATATTTTTTAGATTTTTTTTTTGGAAAAAAATTGTAATTTAGTAAGTATAAAATTACATTGTGCATATATATGTTAAGCATGTATTCATAATAAAAATGATCTAAGATATGACCTTAGAAAGAACAACTTTTCTCTTTTACATGCAAAATGTTATCAATAATACTATTAAAGAAGGCTATCCATAAACTATAGAATAGAGTCCAAGTATGTCCTCTGTCATACCATTTACAAAAAGAAGAATTGATCCCATCACTACGCATATGATGCCCCCTTAATACTGAACAAAGAGTTGATGAGATAAATCGATAAAATAGTCGATATCAGGTATCCTAAACTACAAAAAAATCCCCTATATTTCCATGAAGGGACGATGATAATATTGGAAGCTTTGATCCTGATTTTGTTCTACTACTTTAAATTGCCTCACAATCAATTGTAATCCCTCTTTAGAAAGGGTGTATGTTGTTCTGTTCTTTTCCCTGTAAACACGAATGTAAGAAAATGAATTAAATCTTGTTTTTATTTCCACAATTTCTTCAAGTAAAGGAATCAATCTCGTGTGTGTGCATCTTTGTGCTCCATTGATCCAATTAAAAACTAACATAGAGTCCCCAAACACTTGACGATCCTAAACTTATTTTTCCACAACAAAGGTCATGGGGTTTTTAAGTGGTAATATCTCATGATAGTTATTTGTCCCCTCCCTGAAATCCAAACAAATATTGAAGAAATGAAAATCAGATAGGTTTGAGGTGGCACCTCGACCACATCGGGATTGTTCATTCTGAGAAGCCCCATCAAAAAAGGCCCATGGATTAGATTTGTTAATCTCTACCTCCTAGATTCTTCAAAGAGTTGTCTTCCCTTTTATTTATGAGAAGTTAGATAAGATTGCAATGCAAGAGGAAACTACAAGAGTTGGAACAATTGATTTTGTTGGAATATTAAATTGTTTCTAACAATCTAGATTCCCCAAGCTATAAATAAGGGAAGATATTTATACTGATGGTTTTCTCCGTTGTTTAACTAGTTGTGAAGAGACGAAGCAATTGTGTCCCCAATCTAGGAAAAAACCCTTCCAGAACCTCTGCTAATCTCTTGCCACACGGACATTGTAAATGGGCATTTCAAAAATAAATGTATGACAGATTCCTTGGCTGATTTAAAGAAGGTGCACCAGCCTGGACCTTCCAATCTATTGTAAAGGAAAGTTTCCTATGGCTAGGGTTTAAGAGGCCATCAACATACTGGGGTTGAAAGGTGGATGTATAATGTTCAACAAGCATATATAAGAAAGTTTCAAAGATTAGAATGGTTCATACCTTAGCCAAACAAAGGTTGATCCAAGCAGCCCTTCAATCCTCTTCTTGCTGCTCTTGCTCCTCTTTCTCCAAGAGACCTACAAAACAAATTATACCTTCCTCAAACCATTATGACCACATATAAAGCAATGGTAAACAAATAAACATGAAATAATGATCTGACTAACATCATCATATGATCATAAACAAATATTCAATCACACATTGACAATGATTTGGGAAGAAGGACATCACATCTTTATTAATCTTGAAAACAAGTACAAATATACCTTCTCTTCAAGTTCGGTACCTCACGAAACCTTGATCTGGTTCTGCTGCTTCTCTTCTCCAAGGAACTCAGCCTCCAAGCTCTGCAACACAAGGAGATAGCTTCTAGGGCAAAGGTGTGGGCAAAGAGAGCTCCAAATCGTCCAGCATAACAATGCAAAGATTCAAGTCTCATCTCATGGACCTCCCTACCTCTATTTATATGATTTATGAAGAGTTAGGGTCGAAGACAAAGTAGTTACAACTGAAGGACTCAGTTGCATAACTACCCAAACTACCCGAATTTCAAAATACGTATTTTTTTTACATTTTCAGGAGGAATACGTGGGTTGAAGAGAGAACAGTCGTGTACACGAGGAGGTATATGCAGGTTGCAATGCAGAAAGTCACGTATTTAAGGCGTACGTGAGTATTATATATAGAAACTCGCGTACATACGTGGGTTTCCTTAAGGAAACACGCGTATACATCAAAAACGATCATTTTTAGGGTATTTCTAGGAATTTTCAGACTTTGGTGTCTTCTGGAAATTTTTAGCTAACAGAAATATCTTTCCAATGGTGTAGAGATGAGGTCAAACAGAGTTACAAAACTCAATATATGGGTCCTCCAAGTTAGGTGTTTTTTCAATGACTTTCATGAAGTGTCGTCATGGAAGTGTCAACATGCGACGGAATCATGGGAAAGTGGTCACAAGTAGAGATGTGTCATTTTGAGCTATAACAGATGCCCCCTAATGTATGAGGTTATAGGGGAAGATGATAGCCGAAATGCATTATAAAGGAAATAGCTAAGTATGGAGAGAGCAGAGAATCCAAGATCAAAAGGCTCGAACAAAGGTACCTGAAAGAGAGATAAATGTCAAAAAAAACTGATCTCTGGGACATACAAGTCCATATACAAATCATTTCCATAAAGATATAGGAAAATCCAACATATGTATAACTGATGACACTATCATGGTCGCTCAATATGCAAAACGACGCCATATCAAATATAAAGGAGCCATGGCCACAAATGAACAAGGTGGATCCATACTCGACAATTGATCATAGCCACAAAAATACAAGGTGAATCTATGTCTCAGAAAAATGTCATATGAAGTATAACAAGGTCTTGCACAGCTTGGGAAATAGCAAAAGATGATAATGCTACTGTCATCCCAAGGTCTTGTTGGCAAGCAACAGCTCTTCTCAATTTTATTGCTATATTACAAAATAAATTAATCAGATATTTTCTTTAATTTATTATTAAAGAGTGCCTTCAGAATCTTTGATTCTGAAGGTACTCTCAATAATAAATTAAAGAAAATATCTAATTAATTTATTTTGTAATATAGCAATAAAATTGAGAAGAGTTGTTGCTTGCCAACAAGACCTTGGGCCGACAGTACTCAATAAAGGAAGAGTTAGAGGTCAAGATGGTAGTTTAGGAAACACTTCGAATTAAGCTAGTTCTTTCATTTTTGCAGCTGTTATATTCATTCTCATTATTCCATGATCATATATTATCAATATAAATGGATTGTTGCTTTACACTATTTGGTAAGAAAGAATTAGCTTAAGTGGTTCATAACCCTTGTATTTATTAAAATTTCTTTTAAATAGTTGGCTTCAAATATTTGACATAGTGTTATTTATCAAACATTAATGTTCAAACATATATGTTAAGGTTGGCTAATTTTTATTATATCAAAACCTTTATATGTTTGTTGAACATTTTTTATCATTACAAACTCCTATAGCTTATGTCTTATATAATGTGTAAATAAATAAAATTTTCCTTATATATACTTATAATAGAAAGATCTTGCCTTTATTTTCATGTTTCAAATTTTGATTAAAATCCTTTATATTATGCTTTTAATGATAAATCGAAATTGATTCTGATCTAAAGGGTTGGCTTGGTTTGATGTTTTCTAATCAACATTTATATGGCTTATGAATTCCTTGTGTTAATTCTAATAATTATCAAGTTGATATTCCAAGTTAATATTATTGATGGACTTATATTGGAAAGATTTACTTCTTGTTATTATTGATGATATTGTTGATACACCATAATCATTGTTAACCATGTGGTTTCCTATTGCTTAGATTGATGTTACATCTAACCTCCACGTATTAGACTGATCATAGAAAAGGTTAAGAGCTGGAAGGGAATGACTATGACACGAACTTATACATCCTTACAGCTATTAATTTTTACACCACGAATTGACAAGAACTTCAATGCAAAATCATTATTTATCATATGGTGATTTCTGTCGATTTTTTGGTCATCATTCTAGCATTGGGATTAAATTTGAAATCTCATAATCAGAAACATGTAAGGTAGTATGTTAATTTTGTCATTTCAGATTGATTCTCACAAATCTTTGAAAATCAAACACGTACAGGGTTATCATTTTCAAATCTTAATTTTTATGATTTTAACCTTAGATTCATTTCATTGGGAAAACAAATCCTGAAATCAGGTAATGGTTGCAGAAAAGCATTACATAATGATTTGGTTAGCTTGGTGGTCTCGTTTTTTGAAGAAACAGAATTTCGGAACTAGTTTCCATTATTTTGAAACTATGGTTACTAAAATTAGATTTAGGGTTTCAATTCTCGTTTCAGATGAATTGGGATATGATGTGATATTTTACACTATGTCATTCACATGGATTACAATACCATATGTATTCACACATCCCTTCATCCCAAACCCTAATCGAAATATTTGAAGAGTGGAAATGGCACCTCTTAATTGCTTTGAGATTTCAAACCCTGAGTTGGTTGAATCAAACCCAGAAGCAGCCGCATTGTTTGAGAAGATAGGCTGGGGTTAGTTTTTTAAAGGTTTTAGCGGTCATCATGTAGAAATAACCAGACAATTCGCTTTGTCACTATAGGATGATATAGCTCAAATTGGGGATTTTCAGCTGGTTTTGAATGAGGATATGATTGCTAAAGCCACTAAGCTTCCTCAAGTTGGTGAGCGTTGGTTCAAAGGTCAGAAGGTCAATAATAATAAGTGTGAAATGTTTCTCTTACCATTATCAGAGGGTTCGGATCTTGGAAGAGGCGTTTTTGTTAAATTTCTGAAACCACAATGGAAATCCTGTTTTGAGATTTTAATCAGGTATGTTACCTGTGATGGCCGCTACTCTCATATACATTACTATCATTTACGGTTGTTGATGGACTTGAAAGGTAGAAAAATCAATTTTCCTTTCTTTCTGTTTCAGAGTCTTAGGAAAATGGCACATACTGTACAGACCATTATTGGAGATATAGAACAAAGTCTATTTCATCATGGTCTTCTTAAGATTTTATTTCAGTACCAGTTAAATCGCATTGGTAGATCTTGGGATGAATTCTTGAATGCAAATAGTTTTGGATTAGCCCAGTATTGGCCTACTCTACGTCCAAAAACTCGTAGAAAATGTAAACGTTTTCCTCAAACTAAAGCTATTTCTAAGTCAAAAGATGTTGAAACATATAAATTGAGAATGCCAATAGAGGATAGTCCAGGGCATACAGCTACAATAGAAACCCTTCCTTCAAATTTTGAAACCCCTGTAGTCTCGGCTTTATACGAGGATCTTCATACTGTATCTTCGAATGCAAGGGGAAAATTGAAATTGTTAAACAAAGGAAAGGTAAAATTCAATGGTGAATCGAATTTATCATAATTCCCCATTACAGGGACGAGTTTACGCAGAGTTACTAGAAGCATGAAATATTCCACTTCAAAAGCACCGGTTCATGTCCAAGATTTGCCATTTATCAAAATTTTAAGTGAGGAAGAGGCTTATGGTTCAGTAGAAGTATCGTCACAGGAGTGTGAAGAAAAAATGGATAATCCTGTTGTATCTTTGAATGATGATTATAATGAAAATAAATCGTCGGTTCTGCCAAATGATACAGAAATCAAAATAGGATCTGCCTTGGATAACGATTCTTCATCAGAGCAGACGGTAAGGAGTACCATGAAAACTATAAAATTAAAACAGCAAATTGAACAACTAAAAGGAAAACTAAAAAAAGCTGAATCAAATTCCATTGTATTGAAGGATGAAGTGCAGAACTTACGGAATGAGTTATTAACTTGGATAAAACGTTGGCAGGATTTGAAGGAGAAGAAGGACATGTTAAAAACTTTGAAAAAACCTGGATTATTGCTAACAAGAAGTTTTTGAAACAAGAAGAGAAACATAAAATGGAAAGTATAAAGTTAAAGGCTAAATTGTCTGAAGCTCGTCGAGTTATCAAACTCAGAAGTGCACCTTAAAATTGTTATTACTGATGAGTTTTTAGGTAATAGAACAGGTAATTGACATGCCCACTGAATCATAGATTCTGTAAGCATTGCATATCATTTAATTTAAATTGTTATTTCAGTTTTGATATTTATGATAAAACTCATGCATGGTTAATTGATTTTGCAGGTGTCATATGGATCCTCGATTTTGATGGTGTTCTTTCTGTTTATTTTGCCAGCAAATGATGAAGTCAGTTCAAGTTTGAATGATCTAGATGCTAGATGTCAAACAACAAATGCTATATGGACAAGTTGACATTCGTAGATGAGAAAGCAGTTATCAATTTGACAGTTCAGATGTCAGGTGCATTAGTGAAGAGGATGATAATTAATGTCCCAGATTCTAGATGTTCGATGATTTAGGCTCAATAGTTTATTTTTAATTAGAGTTACATAGAAATAGGAGGCAGTTATTGGTCCTTCTTATAAAACTATGAAAAACTGATTATAGGGGTGTTGATGGGGTATTGAAGGAAAAGACTTATCAGAAATATCATTACAGTGTCTGGTTTTAATTTCTTTACTGAAGTTTTACCTTCGTGGAGGATTGTGACTAGGGTTGTCAAACTAGTACCACTGCTTGTTACTATTTTGAAAACTTAATATATACATATTTCGATATATTGTTTTCTCACCATATATCTTTATGCAATTGTACTGTGATATGATTGTATTTATCATCTGAAATTATACTCTGTTTGCACAATATTGATGTTTGATTCAGAATATTACTGAGTTTGTTTAATTGATATTTGTATTGATAATTGAGATTTGGTAATATATATTTCATATTTATTCTTGATTTCATTTGTATTTTCTACAATGTTTTCATGAATGAATAAAATCCTGTTATTATTAGTTATTGATTAAGAGAGCATCACAGAATAAATTATAGTAGTTCTCTATTTTTGTTTTGTCATTGTGCATATTCAACAAAAAGATTTTAGGATAATAATTTAAATATTTTCATTTAAACTATTATTACTTACCTCTTTGTTAATTTAAATCATTAATTAATAATTGTTTTGATTTTCCAAGTTGCTCTCAGCTGAGATAGGATAGCTAGTTGATTTTTTATTTCTTAGTTTAGTTTATTTCAATAGATGTTAAATAGAATTAGATTAGTTTGATAAAATTTAAAATAGTTTTTTTAGTTAAAATATTTAAAACAAAACCCTAAAACTGGATACTTTCCTTAAGAAAGCATTTTAGGATAACTTAGACTTAGGAAACTAACTCTTGAGTTCATTTTAAGTAGTAATAGAATTAAGATAATTTTTTACTCAATTTTTAAGTTCTCCTTAAGAGGATAAATTCAATTGGTATCAGGACCATAACCTGCAAGATTTTTCCATTTCAAACACACCGAAAGTTGCTTTAAGCGACTTGTGTGGGCTTAATCTCCTTAAGTTGGCCTGGTCAGAAAATCTGGCCAACAATGGCGCTAGAAGGAGGGCTTGTTAACGATTAATGGTGGGTAAAACTAATGATAAAACTTCAACCAGTCAACAACCTCCATTACAATCTGAAGTTAGTAGATCACCATTCATAGAAACTGTGAGGAGCATCCTTGAGCGTGATCACATTACATCTCCATTCACTCCTGAACATAGTACTCAAACTTTAGAAGAATCACGTCATATTCTTACAACAGCATATGCTCATCAACTTGGTTTAACTCCAATAGACTATGATCTCCCTAGACAACAAAGACGTGATCATCAATTGAATATAGTTACTCAAGATTCAGTAGAAGTCGATAGCACTCCAAGTTATCAAGTTAGAAGTCATCATAGAGAAACTGCTAGAACAAATACTTCTAGAAGATTGACTTCTATAGGCAATTTTGACGAACCACCCTCTCCTCCAGAATCACCACCCGATAGTCCAAGGTCAACTAATTCAGGGAGTTCTTCAGATTCTGAAGGAAGTCCTATGGCTGGAAACATACCTGTAGAAGGAGGAGGTAATCCCCCACCTAATCCTCCACCCAATCCACAGCTTCCTTGGTTGAGAACAGCTGCTATAGTTGTGCCTGGTATACAACATCCTCTTCCCAAACATTCAGATAAACTTCTTCTGAAGTTTAATCTAGATAACAAAGAGCCTACAGAGGTGCATGTAGATAAATTCATGTTAGCTGTTCAAACCTTGAACGTTCAGCATGAAGGCATGGTTTTTCGGTTGTTCCCTTTAACTTTTGAAGGGAAAACATCTACTTGGTACTTTTCGTTAGTCCAAGTATCAATCACAAATTGGGATGAATTCAATAAAGCTTTCTTAGATAAATTTGGAGAGGCTAAAACACGTGCTCTTTTAGCTCTTGAGTTATCTCAGATTAAAATGGAATCTAAAGAAAGAATTAAAGATTTTAATCAGAGATTTATTACGTTAAAAAATAAAATTCATGTTGCTTCTCAACCACCCGAGGATATAATCATAGAAAATTATACTTCAGCCTTACCAAAATATCCCAGGATGTTTGTTAAGAGAGCTGGTAAAACAACTCTTGTGGAAACTTTTGAGGAAGCCATTAAAGTTGAGAAGGATTCTATGTCCTATGAACCAGAGCTAATACTTTTCCTCGTAGGAAGATTGAAAGACCTAATTCAGAAAAGGATAAGGCATTTGATGTAGAACCGCTGCAGAATGCTATTCGGGCATTAACTAATGAAGTTGTAGGATTAAAAAAAGCTAATTCTTAAGCTTCCTCTTCTAGAGTATTTAGAAATCAGTTTAGACAGAATCCTAACACTAATAATAAAACGAGTACACCACCTGATATAGCAGTAAATGAAGAAATTTTTAATACTATTCGAGCAGTCTAATATTTATCTGAAACTCCCTCAAATCAAGTAACTGCTAAAAATGAAGAGGAAGAGGAATTTGAAAATCAAGAAGAATTGGAAGAACCTCAACAAGTTAATGGTCATTTCTGGGACAGTCTTGTAAAATATTATGAAGGTAAAAGTCCTCCTTCAGGACAACATGCCCATAATACTCTTAGTAGAACATTTGCAAATACTCCTGGAGCAACATCAAGTTCTACCCCGAGTAACGACAACAATAATTCACAACTAAATAAACAAGCTCAATCTGTCAAACAAACTCAGCCTGTAAGGACTGCTCAGCCTATTCAAAATGCTCCAAAGTTGGATTTACAATATGATATAATTGAAGATTTAAAGAAGACACGTGCAAATATTAGTGTGTGTGATCTTCTTCAAATTTACCCAATGCCCAATAGTCCTATTATAAATCCTACCATGAGTTCCATAATTCCTAATGCTAAGCAAAATCTAGCTGCAAATAATTCTAATAATGATTTAACACCAACTGATAAAGGAAAGTCAGTAGCTGATAAGGCTTCGTTAATAGGAAAAAATTCAAAATCAACAACTCCTCCATTCCTTCTTACCTTCGAGATTTTTGATAGGAACGTTCACAATTGCATGGTTGATTCTGGAGTATCTTTCAATGTAATGCCTTTGTCTGTGTGCAAAAGGTTAAATGGAAAGTATGTTCCATCAAATTCACAGATTACTCAATTGGATAGGACAAATGTGAAGGTAGTAGGAGAGATGAAAGATGTTCTAGTAAGGATTGCTTGTAACCCTTCAGTTTTTCAAATTATAGATATTGTGGTTGCAGACATTCCTAATGCATATGGGTTGTTTTTTAGTAGAGATTGGTCTCAACAATTGAATGGATTCTTTGCTATAGACTGGTCAACTTTATGGTTACCTAAGAATGGAAAGTCAAATCAAATTAAGATAAACAGAGAAAGATATATGAAACATACCGTGACATAATTACATGATCCCAGTGAACCGGTTTTATTTTCAGATTCCATAATGGGGAATTATATGTATGAACTTGGGTTCGATAATTTTAAATCTGAAAATTCTATTTTCTTTGACAATAAACAACAATTAGAAATTCTTAATGTTACAACTATCTCTCATGATTCTTCATTCAAGGAAATTATAAATGATGTAGATAAGCATAATATTGTAAATATTATCGAAAGTAAAGTAATTGCTAATAGTTCTACTTGGACTTTATATTTCAATGGGTCAAAGTCTAAAGAAGGAGCAGGAGCTGGTTTCCTGTTAATTGACCCTAAAGGAAATAAAACATGTATAGCATGTAGGCTTGAATTTAATTGTACAAACAATAATATGGAATATGAAGCTTTAATTTAGGGTCTGAAGAAAGCGATTGATTTGGATATTAAAGTGCTAGTTGCATATGAAGATTCTGAAATCATCGTTAGGCAAGTACATAACTCTATTCATTGCATTTCTGAACATTTGTAGAATTATCAACGAGAGGTATGGAATCTCATTTCACATTTTGATGCATTTAATATAATGTGAATTCCAAGATTCCAGAACCAAGAGGCAGATTTATTAGCAAATGTAGCATCAAAACTAAATCCATCAGAAAATTTCCCACCTGATTTCTTTTCAATTGAATTGATTTTTAGGCCTTCTATACCAAATAATATCTTTAACTGGCATGTTTTTTTATAATGATGTGAAAGTTCCGAATTTCCTAACAAATGATGATACTTTTAAAGATTTAGTCATTGATGAAGTTACACATGACGAAAATCTACGGGATTTTTTGGTAATAAATGATTTTTGTTCAGTTGAAAAAGATTTTGAGAAGGTAAAAAGGATTCCTAACTCAGTTTTGAGATAAGAATTTTTTTTTGATCTTCAAGATAAATTTAGGTCTGTTCCTAATTGTAAAACCAATAGCTCACAAATGAAAGATGAAACTATAAATTTAGGAACATAATTGAATCCTCAAACTGTAAATCTAGGAATAGATTGTACTCCTACAGAAAAATCAGCATTCATAAAATTATTCAAAGAATTTAAGGATTTCTTTGCATGAACATATGATGATTTGAAAACTTTCAATCCACAAGTCATGCAACACATTATTCCAATAAAACAAGAATCAAAACCTTTCCAACAGAAACTTAGGAAATATCATCCGTCACTAGAACCAACAATTAAGAAGGAACTAAATAAACTGTTAGCTGCTATGATTATTTTTCGTATTCGGCATACTCAGTGGGTAGCTAACTTGGTTCCAGTTAGAAATAAAAATGGTGATATTCGACTATGTGTTGATTTTAGAAATCTTAATAAGTCTTCTAAAAAAGATAATTACCCAGTTCCTCCCATGGAACAAATCCTTCAGAAAGTTTCTGGGTCTGAGATACTGTCACTTCTTGATGGTTTCTCAGGATACAACCAAATATTGGTGTCCCTGGATGATCAACTAAAAACAGCTTTTAGAACTCCATGGGGAACATACGCTTATAGAAAGATGCCCTTTGGGTTAATCAATGCTGGGGCAACTTTTCAAAGGGCAATGGATATTGCTTTTAGAGGGTTAATTAATCATTCAGTACTTGCGTATTTAGATTATGTTACTGTATTTTCTAAATGTTGACATGATCACATTAATCATCTTGGAAAGGTATTTGAACGATGTAGGAAATTTGGTGTATCCTTAAATCCAAAGAACACAATATTTGTTGTTTCAGAAGGTATTTTATTAGGTTGTGTGGTTTTGAAACACGGGATCATGATTGATCCTGAACGAACCCAAGCTATCTCAAAAATAACTTACCCTTCTAGCAAAAAGGCAATGCAATTGTTTCTCGGTAAAATAAACTTTGTCAGAAGATTTATCCCCAATTTTTCTGAAATCATCCATCCTTTACAAAAAAATGATTAAGAAGGATGTTATTTTTAATTGGGGACAAACTGAAAAAGAATATTTTCAAAGAATTTTAGAAGCCATTTCAGAAGCTCCTAGTCTTTTGAGCCCAAATTTTAACAAAGGTTTCATATTGTATACTTTCGCTTCTGACATATCATATGCAACAGTTTTAACTCAGCTAAATCAGCAAAATAATGAAGTTCCAATTTCTTTTATGAGCTCAAATTTTAAAGGTGTTGAACTTAATTACCATGAGGTTGATAAGCAAGATTTTGCTATTTTCAAAGCTGTCAAACACTTTCGTCCATATTTATTGAAATCTAGAACGAAAGTGATAGTTCCATACCCTTCAGTCAGAAATTTGTTAGTACAAAAAGATTTGGGTGAAAAAAGAGCACCATGGATGACAACTCTTCATGGAGATTAAACCTTCAACGGTAGTCAAGGGTCAAGGATTATGTCAACTTGCTGCTGAAGCAACTCATCTACCTAATAGTAGCTCCGAAGTTGTCATTGATGAAGTCTTACTAACTCGGGAAATTTACTTTTATCCTCCACCACAAGAGTCTTGGTACACAGATTTAAGGACACTTCTGGAAACAGGAGCTGCTCCTGATTACCTTGAACCAAGGAAAAGGAGAGCACTTAGACCGAAATCTGCTCCTTATTTACTAATTGATAATATTCTTTTTAGGAGAAATTCAGACGGTGTTTTACTTCGATGCCTAAACAAAGATGAAACATAAGTGATTTTGAAAGAATTACATTTTGGACCAGTAGGTGGTCATTTTAGTGGAGAAACTACGACACATAAGATTCTTAGGGCTGGCTATTATTGGCCTACTTTATTTCGAGATTCTTATGCTTTTGTAAGGAAATGCCAAGAATGTCAACTTGTTGCAGGTAGAGTTAAGAAGCCTGCTTTTCCTTTACAACCTGTTTCAGTAGAAAGGCCATTTCAGCAATGGGGTATTGATATAGTAGGAACAATAAACCCTCCCTCTTCTATGCAACACAAACACATTATAACTGCAACTGATTATTTTACCCGATGGGCAGAGGCTTCACCTTTAAGGATTGTAAACACCAATCAGGTTATCTTGTTTTTAGAATCTTTTGATGCCTAGAAATTCACAGGTAACAACAGTTAGGGATTCTTCCCAGTAAACGTTCCCAACTAGCCCGTTACTATTTGGTATGGGGAATTCGTCTAGTTAACAGTCCGACTACCGTAGGTAAAGTAACAAAATAAAAGGTTTTATCGGTTATGGCCCGGTCCACTGTGTATGAATTTAAGTATGATATGCAAGTGCCTATCTAAGAATGCAAATTGATAGAGAATACAAGGAGTAGTCACAATGTGATGCGCAGGTTCTTACCTCTCATATTAACTCACTCGCATCTAAATCACACACAACAAGAAACTAAAACTAACTATCTAACCTATCCCTAGGGAGCAATATTATCATTTATCAATGAGTAATTTATTTATGCGCATGCATTAAGAAAAATCACATATAGTTGTTACTTAATTCAAAACACATGAACATTAAGAGATATATGAACAACAAGATAGCTCATTGTTTATGAAAAGCCTTCATTACTCATAGTGGAAATTTCATAGAATAAACTAGAGCGCATTCATAACAAGAACATAGGTTCAAAGAGTTAGAACGATCTCATGGTTAATGGACACAAAGCTAAAAACGAAATAGTTCACATTCAACAAATCCATAGCACAGCATTTGAAATCTTCCACCAAGATTTCTCCAATAGGAAACTTGTAATTCTTATTGCAAAAGGAAATAGTTCTTCTTACAATATAATCTCACAAAACTATCTGGGAAAAAGGCCTTTTCTCTATCTAACTCTCCTATACTTATACAAAAAGGCAAAACTTTTGGGCTGCCCCAAAGTGACTTTTGGGCTTCCCCAACATTCAACCCAAAATTTTGTCCCGTAGTGAGTGCTCATACATTATACAATATATTACATTTAAAACAAAATTTAATAGAGCACTTTTATGAAGAGCGCCCTGCTTGATCATTAATGAACTTTTTCCACTCCCGGGGCTCTGCTGCTATGCTTTCAAAATTTGAGGGTTCAAGAAAACTAATGTTGATCTCATACTTTGCAGCCTGATTCTTAACCACCTCTATTCTTGCTGGACTCAAGCGTAGCTGATCTTCAAGTAAATGGATGCTGACTGCTGCATGAGCTACTGCATTCTTCAGGATCTGCTCATCTAGATCCTTGACTTGTTGGATCTTCTACTCATCTTCCTGGTATCTACTCTGTAGTTGTTCTATGAACAACTCATGTTCTGGTAATGCATACAGTCTTTGTTCTACAACAACTTGGAATCTGTTGTAGGTGACCAACACCCTTCTGCAGTATTTAGTACAGGATCCTCTCGTTTTCTTCATAGTCTTCTTGAATTCCTCCGCTGTATTTATTGCAAACTCTAATAAGTCGTAATCCTGCTTTAAGCTATGTCGATCTTTAGCTGGTAACTCTGCAGGGGTTTCTTCATTGGTTTCTATCCTTACTATCCTTCCAACCAGGACTTCCAAAATATCCTAAGATCTATCTACAAAATATGAAGTAGTGCCCAAGATTTCTTCCAACCTACTATCTATCTGTAAGATTTTACATCTTTCTTCTTCAATACACATTTGCAGTTGGTGAATTCTTCTTCGTTGAGCTAGGACATGCTCCTTAAAAGGCTGGATATGAGTCTTCTGTTCACTGACATCCTTCAGTGATGCTATTTATGAAGCAATTTGTCCCTCAAAACTTGCTACCTGCACTCGAAGTTGCTTTTCTCTTTCTTCTGTAGTGGCCTTCTGTGCCTCCAACTTAAAAATTTTGCTCTGTAGCTTGTCCTTTTCTGCACTTAGAGTTTCATATGATACTTTGAGGTCATTTTTCTCTGTCTTCAACACCTGATACTCTAGTTGTAGCCTCTGTAATTCTACTAAGCTATTATGAGCATCCTTTTCTGTTCTCTCCATGGAAACTTCTAAGGTCATCTTGTTTGCATGCAGAGTCTGGAGTTCTGTCTTTGAAGTCCTCACTTCATTCTGCATGTCTTCAAATTTCCTTTGCAGCTTATAACCTTCATCCCTCTCCATTTTTAAAGTTTCCTTTAATTGTGCTGCATTTTTCCTTGATTGCTTAAGGTCTGTCATAAGTCTATCCACATTGTCTTCAGTGGCCTGGGTTAATGCCACCCCAGCTCTGGTTGTTAGTCGTGGATATGCATCTATCCCATGCACCAAATTTTTATTAGTAATCATCATACCTGATTGTCTTCCTGTTTCGACCTTTTTCTCAGTTCTCTTGACAATCCTCTTCCTCTCCTTGTCATAGAAGATGGTGTTGAAATCAGGGACCTCTTCTCCTTCTTTCTGCATAAAAGGTATCAAATTCAAACCAGAAAAAACAACTTGTTCTAGAGTGCTGCTAGAAGTTGCAGCAAGCTCTTGGGCATCAGGATTATCTTGTCCCTGCCCCTGATCTGTATGATCATGTGCTACTTGTGTATCTATTTGGTCAGTAGTTTGTTGGTATTTCTTAGCTCCTACTAATATCAGACCTTCACTCTCTTCTTGTTTTTTCTTCATTCTTGAGCCAACTCTCTGCCTCTTGTGCTAGCCTCCTAGCATCCTCTTCCCCCTTTTTGGCCTCTTCTTCTTCAGCTTTCTTCTGTGTGATTTTGCCCTTACCGCCCACAATGGTGATCTTTTCTTTAAATATCTTCTTCAATGCAATCATATTCTTTGCATTTCTGAAGATTTCTTCATCCTTGTCCCAGAAGTTTGTGTATTCGAAGTGAACATTTTCCTCTTTGCAATGCTCTGCAACCTTATTTTGGGAGTCATTCCTGTGGAAGTTCATCTCCCCAAAATGAAAGTGCTCCAACTCCTGTACAAATTCTGTAGTTTGTTTGACCTTCGAAAATTTGTAACTTCCCAACTAGAAAGGTATGGCAAGATAGGCAGCCTTCTTATGTTCAAACAAGAAGCTTCATACACCATCAAGATATACCTGTCTAACTGCCTCTTTATGTACCACATAATCAGTGGCATACTTAGGGAGAAGAGAAGGTGCCCTAGAGAAACCATACATTCCGATGTACATTCCCTCTTCAGTCAAATAGTAATTCCCATGTTCCTTAATGACTTTGAATGCCTCCTCATACATGCAGTTGTGTTCTGTTAGGAAGATTAAAGTATACAAAGACATAATGAAATGTTCACATATCTCTTTGTAGTGGCTATAATATTTGTGTGCCCAAAATAGTTTGTATGCAGTGTATACAGGGGTCCTGTCCCTGTCCCAATTACACCTTAAAGCTAGAAATGACTGGGTACATAATATACAGTCCACTAAGTTACAGCTCATATATAACTCTGACCTCTTCTGTGACACCCCTCCCAAAGCTGAAGATATGCAAGCTGAGAGGATATTGGACACTATGTTTTCCCAATTGAATATAGTCCCCTGAGTGGCCACATAGAAAATGACTAGTATCCATCCCAATTTGAATTTTTTTCCATGAGTCCTCCCAAAAAATCTATTTAGCATCAATGCTATAAATATATAAGGGGTCCTAGGAGTGGTTGTTTCATATTCCCTTGAGGGCCTGGTTCGAAATTTCTTCCTTGGTATCATCATTCTTTTGACTGTCTCAACCAGGTCCAAATTTATCTCTTTCAACTAACTTTCAGTTAAGTATACCTGAGCAGGAGGTAGCTGATATGCCAGTGAGACATAACCAGGACTGTATGCAGCATAGCCCTGTTTGGCAGTATTTTCTAAGATCATCGTGGTCACATCTGCCCTAGGCAGTATCCAGCCAATCACTTCGGAACATGGGAATAGCTCAGGTCTAGTGGCTACCTTCATTAGAGCAGATTTCTCGATGTTTGCATATATATTTAGTTCTTCAAACCCTGCATTAGGCACATTTTGATTTGCAATCATCTGGTATATTTCACCCCACTTGTAATTTGGCTCTACTCCAGTGGTAGCTCTTGTATCTTCATAAATGTATTCCACCTTGGAAATGATTTCCACATCTAGTTCTCCCTGGGCAACAGGAGCCTTCTTCTTTTGTCTTTTAGACATATCTCCTTTGAAGAAGTTACCCTGTCATAAACCAAACATGCTCTTAGACCATTTGAGCTTATATTTAGTGTTCTAAGAATGAAGAAAAATTGTATCAAAACATTTACCTCTTCCATATGCATTCTCACCAAATAAACTATCAGAATATTAATGCATAATAAAAAATAACAGGAAAAAGTACTTTTTCAAACTGGGTCTAAACTTCTAAGTCCATCTGCAACTAAAACATGACCCTGATAGCAAATGCATCATTTAAAACGAACTACATTCAAACTCTTTGCACAACATGAATTACCAAATTAATTGTAAAACAATAATGCGAAAATCCCAGCTCGACCAAAATATTGAAAACCCCTCGCTGTTTCTCGAAACTAGGGTACACACCTGTGAAAAATGAAAACTCCCCTGGATGGCCATAAACAACCCCACAAAATTCGGTGTAGACAGTGTAACGCTTATCTGCACGAACTACCTAAACCTTCGAACCGGGATCGAGCTTCCATAATGGCCTACAAACAGGCTCAAGAAAAAAACCCCCCACCGCAAATACTGCCAAATTGACTGATACCCCACACCGTAAGGATACAAATTCATATTTAGACGGCCAACTACCAAATGGTGGGAAAAACCCAACCAGGGGAAAACCCTAGTTCCCAAAATGACTCATAAACTTAAGAGAAAGGAGAAACCATGGTTGGCCTACCTAGCAAACAAGTTGGATTCGAC
Source organism: Pseudotsuga menziesii (assembly GCA_001517045.1). NCBI lineage: Eukaryota > Viridiplantae > Streptophyta > Pinopsida > Pinales > Pinaceae > Pseudotsuga > Pseudotsuga menziesii. The sequence goes on from LPNX010822848.1 coordinate 179,332, forward strand.
ACGATGGTCTGAAAATTCCATGGTAGCACTCCAAACGAACGAAATCCCAATAGCTAAGCACGTTGGTATAGTTCGAACAGCGAAGACGGAGCAGACGCGAGTTCACAAGGGTAATAATAAAATAATACCCTGCCCCAATATATAGACCTTCCGGTGAAAAATGTCAGCGGGAAAAAACTTTCATCTGTGAGCGGAATAACTAAGCATCGGGCTATTAGATCACCAAGGAGCCGCAACGGCGGAAGTGATACAGACTAAGGGTTTTGCGGCAAAATAAAACATTGGTGAAATAAAACCTTAAAAACTATCGTATAGGCATCGGAGATCGGAACCACTACCCACTAAACACATAGGCATCGACGAATGGAAGGACTAATCACAATGCATCGGCAGAAAAGTTTGCTAGAAAGTCGCAACAACAGAAGTCATACAGACTAAGGGTTCCGCAACAAACTGAAAACATCGGCGATCGAAAACTTTAATGACTACAGATCAGCGAGTTTAACACAAGCATATACGCAGTGTTGGTGAGATAAACAACAAAGCCTCCGAAATGGCAGCGTCGCTCGAGACTAGAACTTGAACTATTTTCCAAAACACTCCGATAGAAAAAACAAAAAATCATCGCAAACCAAAAAAGTTTGAGCCAATAAAACCACGTAATCGGTGAAAGAAAAAACTATGCGTCAGCCCATTCTCTATCTGTCCTCCGAAACAGCGGTGACATAGAAGGATAATGCTCCGACCGTGATAAAATAAAAATGCCAACAGTCTAAAGAAACAAATGAAATAAAAGCACATCGGTGAAAATAAGAATTGTCCATCGAGAAGTTCATTACTTACCCTCTGCAACGACAGCCGTGTATAGAACTACCGCCCCAATTCAGACATAAAAAAAACTTCCAATAGCGATGAAGGCAATCATTTTTAAATCAAACTTCAAGTTCCATAGTCCAAAGCATCGGCAGACAAAAAGCAGCTTTTCGAAAAGAAGAAAAACAGTTGACCTCAATTCAACTTCAAACAATCCAAAATGTAGCAGAGGGAAAAAAAAAAGTTCAGCAATCCAAACACTCCTAGGCAAGATAAAATTAAAAGGAGGGTCCAAAATTTTAGAAAAAATTGGGAAAATAGTTGCAGCTGCAACAGTTGGCGACTACCAAGTGAACCTAGATCTCTGGACAATTTCTTCCTTAAGTAACAGATTGTTTGACAATAAAACCAACATGTTGAATTCTTCTAAAATGTCTAGATTTCTCAAATGGAAAATGTATGTACTTTTAATCATTGATGATAGTCCAATTTAGGAAAATGGAAACCAAGATTTCAAAGTCAATAACTCTTTTGAGGCTAGAAATATGAGTTTCATTTTTTACCTCTATCTTCGGGTAGCTTCCATCTTGGACACCACAGGATTGTAACATATGGTAAACAAAAATATTCATTTGTTCTTCATTCCCATGCCATTTTGCACTTTTTGTGCTTTTGGACTTTTGTCCTTTTTGAGTCCTCCTGCATGCCTTTCTTTCTGAATTTTTTATTCAGTCTCCTCTATCCATAGTGTCCTTTTGTGTGAGAGATGTATTGATTTTCAGCTCATGGACGGAGAAGAACTTTGGCAATTTTTTACTCATATGGTTCAGTACTTTGTTTTGATACACATTGCTTTCTTAGGATATTTTTTACTCTTATTGCCTTTTTGGCTTTCAAATATTGGGATGGTTTCAATTACATGTAATATACTGTTTACCCTGCTTCCTTTCCATGGGTCCTTCCTGTCAACCCCTCAGACATTTTTAAATGTGAGATGGATGGAGCCTCGAAATAGTATTCCAGACCTTTTGATCCTGAGTTATTTTACAAGGATTAAGTAGGACTTCAATGTGTTCATAGCCATTTTGAAAAATTGCTAAACTAGAAGAAATTCTTCCAGATAAATTAATAGTACATAATATTTTAGCCAAGGATTTTAGTTAATCCAGAATTTTGATGTTCTCCATGCAACCAAAAGTTTGCTTCTTTTATTGAAATTAATCAAAATATAACTAAAAACAAATTGAAATAAAATAAATAAAAAATAAACAACCAAATCAGTGTATTTATGTACAAGATAATCAAGAAATAAAAACCAAGAAAAATAAAGTTTGAGAACTAAACCACTAACTGGTCAGTTCTCTGCCCATCCCTGTAAATCTGGAAACTTGTAAGTTGAGGGGCTGGGCTTGACTGCAAATTGAAAAGGCCTACCCATTATCTAATTCTATGAAACTTGAATTAAAAACTACGTCTGAAACTAAATCTACTATTTTACAATCAATCTCATCAGCCTGTGAAAATCGAAGGAGATCGGGCTGGGTGTCTGGTGTACTGCTAGCTTCTTCTGCTTGCTAGTTTCCTGGTTCTACCTCAATTAGATAATTTCCCAACACAGAATTAACTGGTTCATTTTTTTCTTCCAATTCAATAACATTGTGCTTCATGTGGGTCTCTCTTAATATTTTTATCTAATTTGGACTTCCCTTATGAGGCAACCACAAATGTAACCAATCTAATGTGAAATACCCATTTAGCCTTGCTGACCAGTCTCGATTCAAAACAAGTCCATAAACATCAGGGATGTCTACTACTACAATATAAATGTACTGATATATCTTTTCATTTGTAGATAATCGAATCAGAACATCTTCCATTTCCCTGACTACTTTCAAATTGGTCATGTTTAGCTGAGTAACCTGCCATGTAGTTGGTTTAGGTTTTCCATTGATCTTCTTGCAGACTGACAATGGCATAACATTGATTGTTGACCCTGAGTCTACTAAACAATTATGCACATTATGATTTAAAATCTCAAAAGTCAAAAGGAATGGTGGGGTTTTAAACCTAGCTTTACCTCCCACACTTGCTTCGACAATTTCCTCTACAGGTTGGTTGTTAGTGGGAAGCTCTTCCTTTGGTACTTCAGGCGCTTTTAACAATTTTTCTTTCTGTTGAGGTACATTACACATTTCAAATAATGAAATATTTATCTTAGCCCTTTTAATATCCTCCACAATATCATACCCCATCTCAGGTGCTTTGAGATTTTCCTTGATATTATCAACTTTGTCTTCGATAGGCTTATTAGGCATGTTGACTTGTTTCAGATTTTGACTGGTAATGGTAAATTCAGGTATTTTATCATCTGTGTTTTTTTTCTGTCTTTTCTTCATATTCTCTTGAAATTTCTTAATCTTTGGAAGTATTGAATTGTCTTTATTTAACAAACCTTGACTTCTTGTTGTCACATTTGTTTCTGATATCTCTTCATGTTTCAAAGAACCTTCGTCTTCTGTATCAAAAAGTGAGACACAGTCCCATAAAAATAGAGCATCATCCTCTTGTTTTTCTATGGATTTATTACCCTTTTCTTCCTCATCATCAGCTTTTGTTAGTTTAGAGTCCAATAGATGATTCATTACTAATGTCATCGAATTGATCCATTGAGGGCAATTTTTTTCAGAATGAGGCTTCTAATGAAAGGTGCAAAAATTATTCATACCCACCTCAGTTAAATTCATTGATGTAGGACCGTGTGGAGGAGGTTTAGATTGATTGTTGTCCTCTTTCCTTTTGTAGTAAGGCTTATAATATTTCTGAGATTCCTTTTCCTTTTCCAAATCTATTATTCTATTGGATAGCTTCTACATCATCTTCACCATCCCTTCGTAATATTTGGTGGATATCCGACGCCAAATGCCACTTCAACGTCGTCGGACTAATGATGTGTTCCCCTTTCTCGTTGTTCGATTTGCGATGACTATTGGTGTCGAAAGTGTAGTATAGTTGTCAGATTTTATGCATATCCAACGATATCCTTCACTAAATAAAGATGTTAGATTCAATGATGTTGGTTTCCGCCCTGTCGGAGATCCGAAGACTAATGCATCGATAGTGTAGCAAATTCATCGGATCGAATGGATATCTGACAAGAAATGCTGTCGAAAAATCGACGACCGTATTCAAATTTATAAATAAAAATAAATGGAAAGCTTTTGAAATAAAAAATAAAAATACTATTGAATTTGAATTTGAAAGTTAGATTTTCATGCATCATTTTAAATGTGTATTTACTATTGTTAATGGAGGAGAACAACTTCCCTTGACTCAGAGTCTGCCATTTATTCTAGTTGTGGAGAGTGCGTATAATTGTATGGAAATTGTTTATTGTGGAGGGTGAGTTATCCATAAGAGGGTTTCCAAATTTGGAGGAGTTAAGGTGCTTCCTAGAGGGTCTGTACAATCATATTTGTGAGGTTGAGTTTGGTGGTGGAGTCCATATTCCTTTTTTGTGAGGGAAAAATCACAAGTGGAATAAAAAAAATACAACATAGATCATTTCCAGATAAGAGAGTGCCAACATTTAGTCACCTATAAGCTGAGAAAGGGACATTTTGTAGCTAATTTTCACCTAAAGAGGGTTTGTTAGTTGTGGCAGAGAACCAAGTTCAGAGTTAGATTTGTTTGCTTTATTCATTGTTTACTATAAAAAGGAGTCAATCTACATGTTATAGATGAGATTGCAAGAATAATACCCATATCTAAGTTTTGTAGATGCTAGAGAGAGGGTGCACTATTATATCCATTTTTGTTTGTTGTGGGAAGTATTGTGGGGAAATAGACACACCCAATTTGCAGTTGAGAAGAAGACAAGGCCCTAGAAGGGGGGTGCACTCACCATCCGTAAAATGAAAAAGTGTGCAATCACCAATGAATTCAAAACCTGTGTTGATGTTTATTTCCTACCAAAGTGACTCTATTACAATGCTGGGAATTTTCCTTGTCTCCATCTGCATCTAGTATCCAAAATCCATCAAATCATGAGTTGAAGTAAGGATTGTACATTGCAAAAAGGGAAGTTGCAAATCCTTGCTTTCATACATGATTTAGTATTCTAAGAATTAAGGAATTCCTTAAAGCATAATCACGGTCATTTCTAGCTTGAGAAGCAATTAAAGGAGATGTCGTTATCAACTAAGGAGGCTATCAAGACTTAGTCATATACATGTATGAAATAACTTTAAAATATGAATTGTATTATGTATTGGAATTTGCTATTACTATTAAGTTGTTATGTTGTAGATTCAAACTGAGTTAAATATTGAAATTTGCTATTAAATGCAATAGATATCATTCTTTGTGAATCTAGTTCTTGATTAAATATTTGTCACGTGATATATGAAAGAAATTTCAACAATTAAATCATACACAAACAACCATCAAACACTTATAAATATCAACCTTCTTCATTTGGAGGTATTTTCATGGTATCAAAGTATTTTCCCAAAGTGTTTGACAAAAACACTAAACTAAAATCAGTCACAAATCAATGAAACTAGTTTTTGATAAGGTAAAGGTAAAGTCTTTGACAAAATTCCTAAGCCAATTCACATCGTAGTCAATGAAAAATTAGCTCAAAATGGGTTGGGGCTATTACAAATCGTTGCTCACATCTCCTCAACTTTTTTTACAACTCAAATCTCTCATATAGTATCTACCATTCAGAATGGTTATGATTGTTGGTTGTATTTATACAACGTGCTAACTAGAGCATTAAAACCTCCAAGCAATTGAAAATTGGAATGGTAACTGTATATTCCACAACATTAAGAGCTATGAAGGACTCTATCAACAAATAAATAGGGAATGTGAGTCATTCCTCACAAGATTAAAAAAACTTTTAGAGTTTTCCATCTTTACATTGACGGCTATCACTAAACTACAAACAAAAATAAACGTTCAAACCATAGAGAAAATAATACCACATGTAATCCTCCATCCCATCACCATGGGAATAACAACACACACCACATATTGGGTTAAATGAGCACGTACACCATGCTCACATGGACTTTAATGCTAATAATTTCTCCATAAATTTGACCCACCACTCACCTCCTAGATGTAGATACATGAAACTATGGATTAACTAACATTATGAAGAGATGTGGACCACCATTAAACATCCCACCCCACCAAATTTATTATATTTTTCCCAAGTTTGATTGAAATGTATTAATTCACTATTGCATCTGCTAATACATCACTAGCTCTCATAAATTGCTTAAATCAATTATGTCAAAGCTCTATGAAAGGGCTTGTGCCCTTTACATAAATTTTATTATTTTAAGGTTTTTATTTTATTTTACAAAAATGGGTTTCAATTGTATTAAAATAAGTAGTGGTTAGATTGTCTAGCAAGATAATACAAAATAAGAGGAACTAGTTTGTCGTGAAGACTTCAAATACTCCCCAAAAATCAAAATTGTTAGCTAATAGTTGTATTAGGTATGTTGTCATGTTGCAATGATTGTAGATTCGACTAGTGTCCTTCCCACTAAAAATGTTTAACAAAAAAATCCTTTGCAAAATATTGCAAGGACCCATTCTTATGTAACATCATGCAAATTGAGGTCTCTTTGCTTTTCATTGACCTAGGAGATATAATGTTGATTGGCTAAGATAATCTCGGCATGGTCCTTACTAAATATTCTCCTCTTCTTTCACCCTCTTTGATTCATTCCTAGCTGGGCCAATGGAGATATTAGGAGGGGGTCCACAAATTACCAAGTCCCATCGAAAGGGTACCAACCACTTGCCATTTTCAGAACCATATTTTGGAACATATCGACTTCTACTTATAGAACTTCATATTTTTTTATTTTTGAATATCCATGTAGGTTGATAATTATTTTATGTTCTTTATATGCTCTTCTATTTGTGGGGTGGTGCATATTACATGTGTAGCATGAGCTTGATATCTAATTATTTCCTTATACTCACAATATACCCACTTATGAACATTGATAGAAAAAACATCTTTCACTTCACCCAAATGTTGTTGACATCGCCTCAATCCCTTGCACATCTCAAAGTTCTCATAGAGGAGAGATTGATTAGAATGGCTATGACTATCGACCTTATTATTTAGAAAACATGTTCCATTTTTATTTGTGTGGACAACTTACTTTTATAATGTCAAAACAAAGGAAACATAAGTGATTTTCTCAAAGGAAGTTGTTATACAAAGGCGTAATACGTGATAAATTGCTTGGAAGAGTAATAGTATTGGTAGGAAATTCTAATTTGTGATAGTTTTATTTGGTAGTATCAAGATTTTGGTCCTAATCTTCTTGCCTAATAGGATGGATTTTTTTGGCAATGTTAAAGGGTATAGGTATTGATAAGAAACCTTTATGCATAACCCTATCAACTTCTACCTTTTCCTAAATCTTGTTTCTATGACAAAGTTAGGGCCGTCTTGTTCTAAAATAATGTTGTTATTTGTAGCACTGTGACTATTTTTTTATGTGGCCTATGTTCTCCTGTATAATATGAATGTGATTAACCAAGTTGTGTTTTTGTTAAATTTTCATTGTTACAATGACATAATTTCTCTATATATGAAACTTAACACAATAGTGCATTTATAATGCTTCTATGTTGTTTCAAAAAGTTTATCCTTCAATTCAAAACAATAGTGAGAGCCTAGAATATTGTACCTAGTGTGAGATCCCTCTTCTCACCCTGTATATGCAAAATACATACAAAGACAAGCATACAAGCATTTGATATTGATGCATACGATTGATCAAATTTGTTAATTGCTCAGATATGTAATTATACATTAAAACAGTATTTATTTCTAGTGTGATTTCAGTTTGATGTTGACTTTACTTTTAGTTTCATCTCATCAGCATTCCAAACCAAGCACTCGAATCAAGGTCACAAACTAAATTGTAGAGAAACTACATATTCTCCTGAAGGGGACATAAAAAATAACACTTGGAATTTGTCCAATACATTTGGAACTAGGAAGAAATATGATTGTTTGGCAACAGATTTTGACATTAGAGTACCATTGGTATACTCTAGTGGGGGTTCTAATGGCATACTAGCAAAGGCTAAAAAGGTGAGTAGTAAGATATTGAATTTGGTTATCATGGAATGCTTCCTTCATTATATCTCCTAGAGGTTTTTGTTGTTTTCACTTTCACTAAGTAAAGGGATTTGCAAATAATATCCTTGTGAACTTAACAAATGGATTCTTCGAGTTCTGATTGATGAATAAAATGTGAGGAATGCAAGATCATTCATATTTTCCCTAAGTATTTTTGCAAAACGTACATACAACAAAGCTATGTTGGTGATACTAATTATAATTTTTGGTACAACTTACCTTGATTTGTGGAGCTTGGCACTGTATTCTTTTGCTTTACCTTTCAAAACATCTTTCAACATACTACAAATATTTTCCTGTTGCAATAATTTCATGTTAGGACCCATCAAATAAATATTTGCATGTTTATGAAATAACAAAACAAAGCTAAAAAAATACAGTTTGAGTAGTTTGCTCAATGAATAAAAACAACAATAATAATGAACTTTGTATGGTTGATGAACATTTTTAATTTAACAATGTAAATTACAATAATATTCAAGTAAAATAATCGGTAATAACAGATCACCTGAGGAAACATGGAGAACCACAACACTATGTATATAAGGCCATCGATCACGTGAAAATGCCAAGTTTTCCTTTGAAATATGAAAATGTTTCCCAAGGCTACCTATAACAAGTTCCAATGGATGAGTCAAATAGCAATAGTAAAATTTAAACACTACAATTATAGAAATAATTGTTTTTAATGTATAATTCCTTACCATTCATTGGGCTCCTCTATGTTTCGAGAATAATTAATATTCTCTACTAAACAGGACCAACCACATGAAGGTGGAAGCTCTTATGGCCCCTCCCCCACCTCACATCACTCTTAATTCCCCAAACCCATTGCATCTACTTGCAAATAAAAATTTAGCATAAAATATTTCATTCAATAGCTAGAAAAAAATCATTAAACCATTCATTCATTCAATACCTGAAAAAAATTCATTAAACCATTCATTAAATCATTCATTAAACCATTCATTTAGCAATAGCCAATAAAACCATTCATTAAATAGCGGGAAAAACCATGCACAACATTTTATTATAAAAAAGAATTACTCAAAATTTCTTCAATCACTTCCTTTTTACTTTTCTTCTCTTTACAAAATGAGCAAGAAGTGCATATTCTGGAATTTGTTGTTCAGTCTCCCTAGTATATTGCTCGCCACGTGGATCTTGCGGCAAGGGGCTCGGAATTGATACAATAATGTGAAAATGTTGCATTGATTTATTTATGTTTTTATAATTACAAGTATTTCATTTAAAAAAACATTACAAATGTGTTTTTTTACCTAGCATGGGCACATCATGTTCTTCATTATCCTATCCAGGCTCAACCTGTACAGTGTGACCATCTGCATGCTTTGTAGTTGAAATATGGAGAAGTACAATTAATGTTCACCATCTGCAATTATCTATACAAAAGATTAGCATATTAATAAATTCATTACGAGGAATTGAAGCATGATCGTCGACTGGTTAGTGTACATCATCGACATTAACGAGATCATTGCTTTCCTGCTCAAAACAAAATAAATATTTTATGTAAATGAACGAATAGATTGTATGACAATTAATAAATTTTCATTAAACTATATATTTTTTATGTACATGTGCACCATATGGATCACCAGCCTAGACTGTGTATGCCTAGACAAGCTTTTTCGGCGTTCAACAACAGCTTCAAAGCCGTGTTGGAAGCCAAGATTCAAGTATTCTTGAGTGGGCACTTCTTTGAATCGTTCGTCCTACATATTTTCATAATGTTATTAATTTTACATTTTGTGTCGGAATAAAACGAAAATAATTTTCTATTTACTATTTGGATGCAGTATTGGGTATTTGATACTTACAAATCGTGCCACCAAATTCGGATAACCACTAGGCCCAAGCTTGTGTTGACCAAATTTATCCAATCTTTCCTTTGTGGCCTTTGATGTGTCTGATAGTTTAATCAAGTGTTGACTTACGTTATTCGATGTTCCAAATTTGATATAAAAATTAATAATAATAAGGCTTACCATTACATCACGGAATGTATTGCATACCTCCCTGTGTCTGGTGGTATCTTTCCTGCTTTTCTTAGATCCCTCTCTTTTCCATCTTCCATTAGGACTTTCCACTCCCTTGATGGAACCATCGAAGGGTACTCATACCTAGCTTTCTTATCTAGGTGAACCCTATATTGGTGTCAGACAATCTTCATATGTTGTCCAGCCTTCTTTAGGACCTTCATTGTATCGAAGGTATCTTTTACAAACATGCCAACCAATCGATTAGTCAGCTCATCCTTTAAATATTTTGTCTGTCTATCCCACCTTGTGCGGATGGTGGGCCTGAAGATATCCAAGGTCAAATCATTTATATTTTTATAAAATACATCATTTCCTGCAAAACAATCATGTCATCATTAGTTTTAAAAAAAGTTTTTATCGGTATATTAGAAACAAATTATAATAACTAAATTGAACAATCTATAATTACTTGGAATCTCCTCTATATTTATTGGAACGAGTTCCTCATTCACTATTGAACCTGTGCTAGTCACACAGGAATATCCAGAAAATGTTGCTTCAACATCAGCATTAGTATCAAACCGTGCCTCCACCCCTTCTTCTACATGATCTATTGTGCGTCGGACAACATCAGCTACACCCTTTGTTGGACTCGGGGTGTCGCATAACGTGTTGTCGACTGTTCATTCGACAACATGAGTGCAGTATGTGGTGTACATGGAGTGGTTTGCTCATTGGGCCCAACACTGCCTTCACCACTAGTGTGTGGTCGCAGAATTTCCTGTAAATACAAACCATTCAATTATAATTTCATTATCATATAAAATTAAAAATTATAAAGTTCTAAATGAATTCATATTATGATTCTGCAAGTTACTTTCAAGGCTCGAGATCTCTAGATCAACACTTGAACCTTTGCTTTGATCTTCTCTGTCTATGGAATTGTGAATGTTAGGCGAAGCATATCCACATGATTTTTTTCAAGGTCTTCTCTACCACCTTCACTGGGTCTATAGAAGAACTAGTGTCAACATCATTCAACAACTCGTTGACATCAAAATATATGGACTGTTGTGTTACTATTTCATAAACCGAATCATTTGTCTACAACAAAAATATATTAAACATTGCTTAATTGTTGAAGCAATAGTCTAAGCAAAAAATTATATTAACAAAAATTGTCTATCATGATAGATTCCTAGAATTACATCTAGTTTCACCTGATGCCTAGACGACGATGTGATCTGATCAAAGCTGGGGACTTTCTCCAATCATCCACCTGCAAAAAAAGTAGACAACGTTATCATAATGAATGCAATCATAAAAATGAAAAACTACATAACAAAATAAACATTATGCTACATGTTATATATGTGTACAATTTTGTACTATTTAAAATGTAGAATTACATTCAGGTTTACCTATTTCCCCAAGGCTGTAGTCGTCTGATCAACAGCTGGGGACTTTTCTCGATCATCCACCTGCAAAAAAAGCAGACAACATTATCATAATGAATGCAATCATAAAAATGAAAAACTACATAACAAAATAAACATTATGGTACATATTATATATGTGTACAATTTTGAAGTATTTAAAATGTAGAATTACATTCAGGTTTACTTGTTGCCCCAAGGCTGTAGTCGTCTGATCAATAGTCGGGTGGCTTCCCCGATCAACACTCTACATGAAATATAGATAAGATTATATAAACGAAATGAATATACTATTGAAAAAAACATAACAACGAAACTGTGTGTACATATTAAATTTTTACAATGGAAATATCGATGTATATTTGTTGCCTCGAGGCATGTCTAGTAACATCTACTGTGAGGGAGGTGCCCTCGACAGAGCCCTACATCAAAAACATACTAAACATTACCTAACGAAACCAAAATACTCACTAAAACAATTTAATAACCTAACATTTTGATGTATACATGTTGCCTCGTGGATGGTGTACTCCTCTCAGTAGCTGCTAGGGTGATGCGCCCCCCATCACCTCCCTGCGAAGTCAACATAGAAAATTTAATAAAGAAATATAATTATATGCTAACAAAAAATCCTAAATATGTTAAAATAATTAATAAAAGGTCGGGTAAATTGTTGGATGTACCACATCCATACTAACTGTGTTTGTATCTACTCAATTCAAATTGTAATTAATAAGCAGCTCTTCCCCAGTAGCTATTGATTTAATGGCACATACAAAGACATGATTTCTTTCACACCCTCAAATATGCAGTTGGGTTGCTTAAGTGTAGACCCTCGTTGTGTACTGTTTATAAACCTCACAATATTCCCAGTTTTCTTTGGCCTTCTGTCAATGTACAACGTTGCTCCTTTATTTTGATCTTTGTCTTTCATTTGTAAATAATTTATTGACAACCCATATCTACATATACTTCATGTATATTAGACCATGCACATCCAATCATTGTAGTTGTAAGAGGGTCCAACATAATCCATCAATTATGTACATCTGTCGTAACCGACCTTTATGCCATCCTTGCAAAACAACCCCAATCCATGTAATGATGGCGGTGCAACTCTATATATCCTCTCATTTACACAAAAATCAGTGTTGACTTGAGGAAGATCCCTAGGTACCCATTGTTTCACTAGATGTGTGTACCTTAAGGGCACATCAGTGTCTCCTATTATCTCATCATCATAGGAACATGACCCCCCTCTTGCGAGAAGAAATTCAATGCGTTTATTGAATTTTCTTCTGATCTTCTAACATATAGTTGATCTATCACTTGTAAACCTACTATATGTCTCACTTTCCTCTAGCCTTCCAAAACTCCCCTCACTTGAGGAAGATAGATCTGACAAATACCTGTTTGGTTCTACCTGCACCATGGTAAAAAAAAACTTGGCAAATAAGAGAAAAATACCAACAAAAACTTGGATAGACTTATAAACATGACATAATAGTAATATCATTATCGTGAATAATATCAATAATTCCCTAGTATAACAGTTCATCACATAGTCCTTTAACATGATATAGATATCAAGTGGTTCCATAGAAAATGCTTCAGCCAATTTATCTCAAAATACAAGTTACATTTTTTACAAAATTTGTAGGTGTACCTTTTTAAATTTATTTTGTACCTTTTTAATTTATTTTGTTTCCTCACCAAAAATATTAAAGACCCAGTTTACGGATCTCAATATATATATTAAAATCATTTGCTAATATTTTGTAACTTTTTTTTCAGAAGAAAAAGAGGCGTTTCTTGATATTCAATAGTGAATCAAAGGTAACTTGTACATAGTCCTGACAATAAGTCATTCCAGATGCGAGTGGAGATCATAAGTATCAAAAAACATCCCAAGGGGAGGGACGAAACCCACAATCCCAAGATGGCTGAACTAGCAATACCACACAGAGAACATAAGGATCCCAAATAGCTTATCCAAGGAGGCATCGAGGGTGGATAAAACACGCCCCTGAGGGGATGGAAAAAAAATCTATATCCCCAGCTAAAACAAGAAAGATGCTAATGTATCCCATAGTCAAAAGAACAAAAAAATACTATACCACATAAATAAAAAAGCTCTTAAAAGAATTGTATCATGCCTTCCTCAATGATTTCTCCTTCTAAAAGTTAAGAGAAGGAGAGGAGTCCAACCTTCATATTCAATGCTTCCTTGGATAAACGGTTTGCACTCATATTGTGCTCCCTGTAGACATGGCTAAAGTCATATAACATGAATTGGAGTTGTCGGTAGTATAGCATATATGTCAGATTTAATGGATATCCGATGATATTGGAAATTGGACGAAGTCTCCTTCATATTAATATTATGTTCTAAAAGGTATGTTCCTGAATCCTAACACTCGTATATCTTTTTGTCTAGGAGCTGGAAGAAAAAGAAAGGCTTTTTGAAGCAAAACGATGAAGAATTGAGGTATGCAATTGTTGATTATCATTATAGTTTGTGAGCGTATTTCCAGATATTAGATTTTTATTGCACACTCAGTCTTTTAGGAAAATCAATACTAGTCTTGATTTTAGTTAGGCACTCTTTAGAAGTTGGAAGTATTATACTGAATAATCAACATACTAAGAAATGAAATAAAATGAGATTTTGTGATCCATTTGGAAATGGGTTAAAATTTCTTTTAACAACCAAATTTTTAGCTGTGATACAATCTACAATCTATTGCAGTTTCTAATTCTAACAGAGACATGGGGTTTACAATTACATTTGGAATATCCCTGAGAGTTGCATTGCTCATCACCTCCCTTTCTATCCTTTCCACCATTTCCTGCTTTTGGGTGCAAATGGTCGAGAGTTTAGCTTACTCCAAAGCTTGTTAATAGGTAAATCCTCATGAGCACAAACACCTTGGACAAAAACTTTCAAAGAGGAATCAAACCAATTCAACATAATGGACACCAACTTCTCATCCTTCTATTTTGTCCCTATGGAAACCAAGTGATATTTCAACACTGTGATCCTAGCCAAGTAGCTAACCATTGTATCTATGTCACACATATAGATGGTTGAAAGCTTTTTTCTCAAGAGAAACTTCCTAGGGACACTCACACTTTGGTATAATACACCCAAAACATCATATATCTGGTTTCCATTCTTCTTCTCTACAATGTGAGTGATCAAATTTTCCGACCCAAAGTAATAATCCCTACAAAACTGAAGCAACCTCAAAGCAAAATCAGTAATCAAATCAACTAGGGAAACCTTTATAGGGTCCAAACACTTCTTCCAAAGCACAATAGCAGTTCACACCCAACCTATAATAGTTCAAGCACATCTACCAGGTATGAAACAACTGAAACACCTAACTCCTCTTCACCAAGTGAGCAATTCCAGTCAAATCAACTTTAATACCATGTGGAAATTTTGAGAGTTGTTTCTTAATGCAAATTCAAAAACTTCACCTCAAAATTGAGGTTCCTCGAATATATTTGGGTGAGCTTTCATCCTTAGGAATGAATCTAAAATATGAAGCACAACAATATATATTTCCCTTCTATCCAACAAAATACAGAAAACAACTTAAGAAAATAAACACTTGACAATTGTACCTCAAGAGAACTATGTTTCCAACCCTTAGGGTACAAATCCCAACATATAACATATCTAAAAACTACTTAATTATAGCATATTTATTACAATAATAACTCTGCCACTCAGCTTCTATATGTTTGTCAAATCATTGGACAAAACCAGCTAGTTTTTCATGACAAATATGCATACCAAACAACCCTAATAAGTTGAAAATCAGAATTGTGAGTACACAAATTTTGAAGAAATAGGTTGGGATCCAAGAAAAAAAGTAACCTAGCCTTCATTTAGAGTGCAGATTTTCTTTCTCAAAACAATCCAAGTGGTTCTAGGATAGAGTGTTATCCTCCCCACTTAGGTTTCTTCTAATAAATGGGAATAATACACAAACAATTTTGTGTGTATGAGGAGAATGAACAATATGACCTTGTTGCATTACATGTAGTCACAAAACCTAGAAGAGCCTCTAAATGTCAATTAATTATAGCCCAAGCAGTTGTGGGATCTAGTGTTATCCTCCCCACTTAGGTTTTATTCCCGTAATTGGCATGTTGATCCCATAATAGGTTTATTGTTGTAACAGTTTTGAGCACTATTGGTGGCTTCACCTTGTTTCCTGAAGAATCTAGGGTTTACCTTGGGTACAATTAATTAACTAATAACCATTAATTACTATTTGTACCTTGTAAAAACACAGTTAAAAACTTATTTTTCTTTAAATGGATTTTTTTAAATATTAGTAAATTGAAATGAAAAAAATTCACTTTAACTTTGTTTGTCTCACACACATATATAACAAACTTACAATAAGCCATGAGGGATCGCTCAACAAGGTTTTTTTTCAAGAAGAAAAAGACAGTTCCTTGATATTCACTTACGAATCAAAGGTAACAATACCATGCTCAAGATACAAAATATCGAGATATAACAGTCAAGACTATGACCATCAAAGAAGTACTTGGGGAGATAGGACCTAGCTTGTCAAAGCAAAATCCAATATTTTGATTGATAAAGATCTCAGGTCATAAACAGTGAAAACAATGAGGGTCATGTTAGTTTATCCAAAGTAGCTCTTGAGGGGAAAGTGGAGACCCCTCCAACTAAACAAAGTGATGCCAAAAAGATCAGAAAGGCATCCATAAATAGGCTCGTACATGAGAAGAGTCGGGATGTGGGGCATACTCATCCGTCAAACAACTAGATAGTATCGCTCCCACTCATCTCTCCATCTAAAATTTCAAAATATGATAGAATCCCCATATCGAGGCAAAGAGCTTATTTGGATAAAGCATCAGTACTTGAATTGTGTTCTCTATAAATTTGTGAGAAATTTAAAGAGAAAAAAGAGGATTTTAATGCTACAATACGTTCACACCAGTGAACCAGATCTAACACATTCAGACCAACCTTTGTATTTTCCCAATTTCTCACCACTTATGAGTCCCCCCATACCATGAGAGAGGGTAAACTCAAAGAGGCTGCAAAATACAAAAGTGACCATAGAGCCACCAACTCTGCCTGAGTGTTAGTGCTGAATCCAACCCCCAATTTGGCCAGAAAAAACAAAGTGGGACTGATATGAAGTGTATAAACACTATCCACTATTGTGGGAAATTATCCATGGGTTTTAGTATATGTGTGTGTGTGTGTGTGTGTACACACACACACACACACATATATATAGATAGAGAGATACATATACATATACATATACATACATACATACATACATATATATATATATATACCACTTGTGAGTCCCCCCATACCATGAGAGAGGGTAAACTCAAAGAGGCTGCAAAATACAAAAGTGACCCCATAGAGCCACCAACTTTGCCCGAGTGTTAGTGTTGAATCCAACCCCCAATTTGGCCAGGAAAAACTAAGTGGGGCTGATATGAAGTGCATAAACACTATCCACTATTGTGGGAAATTATCCATGGGTTTTAGTACATGTGTGTGTGTGTGTGTGTGTGTGTGTGTTCCAAAACAAGTTACATTACATTTTAAATGTGCATATAAACACTTAGGAAGCATCAAACAAAATATTACCACTTTCCATAACATGACATTCTTTGTATTCTTTGATGGACCTCCAATTTGTGTATTTTATAGCCCATATATATATATATATATATATATATATATTCCAAAACAAGTTACATTACATTTTAAATGTGCATATAAACACTTAGGAAACATCAAACAAAATATTACCACTTTTCATAACATGACATTCTTTGCATTCTTTGATGGACCTCCAATTTGTGTATTTTATAGCCCATACTATATTATATATTTACATTTGACACTTACATCTTAATGTGAAACATTCATGCCTTTTGATGACCAATATAGACTTTATGCCATATTATTATCTAATTATATATACAATTGCTTAATTCCAAGCAAGAATGTGATGTGCTTGATTTGAAAGTGAATTTTTGATTTTTTTGTATGTGAACCGATATGGCATAAATGGATAATAGTTTAGGGATTTTATCTACAAGACAAGGATTATCTACTTCATTTAGGAATCCAAATCTACTCCCTTAACCATCTTTAGAGTTGCTAACTCTTGGAGGAACCCATGATGGCCTAGACCCACAAGGACCAATGTCATGTGATTTACTTTAAATGGATGAAAGGATAATTTGTTACTACAAATTGATTCCATGTCGACAATATATTTCATATCAATGGTTAGGGATCTCATAATATTGAGGTGCATTCCCCTACTAAAGTGTATATTTTGTTCCTATGTCAATCACAACCATCATGTTGACTTAACTTGCATGAGATCTTTTCCATAAAAACACCATCCTATGACAACATGTTGACACAATTATAAAATTTGCTGACTTTCCCATGGGACCAACATTATGACCTACATATGCTTAATTAAGTACCATCCTTTAAGAATATAGGTCACAAGATGAAGTCCTTACTTCTCTACTCCCTTCCCGAACACCAAAATTTGAATCTTATTAGCAAACACTCATATTTGGGTTACTAATATAGTTGGGCATTTAAACCATGTATTCAAAATTTTACTTAACTATAATTGAGTCAATGAATTTTACTTAACTAGACATTAATATTTTATAGCATCCATGGTTGTATCAGTGACCCCATTGGATAGTACAAGCATTCAATACATGTGCAATTCCAAACCCCAACTAATGATTAAAGTGTCAAAATCCCATATTGAAATTAAAAGAGCCCTAACTAAAGTATTTTATATTATTTCTTGACTCCTTGACTTGTGGTATTTTCTCCTTGGACTACTCAATCGTGAAATATAAAATGAAATTGTCCCTCACTTGATGAACATACATTCAATCATTTTCTTTATCTTTGTCCAAAATTATGGTGGTGGAGGATTTGTTCCAAGGCCCATTTCTACATGGGCAGATTGGAAGAAGCTCTCGATTTACTTTTTAAATATGAGGAAGTAAAATCTGCACATGAAAAGTATGGCATGGAGTGTATGGAATCTATGACATCATTTATGGTCACGGTCTATGAACTACTTCGCCATAAGGCTGCAGGAAATAAATCTTTTCAAGAGGGTAGGCATATAGAAGCAATGGAACACTATGCAACTGCTTTGGCATGCAATGGAGAATCATATCCTTCCACTGTTGTTTGATTTTCCAATCAAGCCGTTGGGCCTCAACCTTGAGACTTATCATTCTTCTATAAATATCACATACATCCCCAAACCATGAATTAGGGGCACTTCTCTACCCTAAATCAATAGTAAAAGAACCTCATATGTAGTTATGGGCAGGTGTCAGTGTCAAAGCATCCCTAACAAGTGATAAGCAATAGCAAAATCAATTTTTGGTGAGTTTTCGTGAGTTCTTCAATGCTGCAAACTTTTCATTAATTTTTTTAAGCTTTGATACAATGTTCAAATATGGAGGAAGATGAAACAAATGACTATCAAACCATGAATGGTTGAACTGACTATGTACTATCATACAATTATATATATGTTACATGTTTGATTGTTCCATCCATCACGAGATAACCTATTATGGAACTGACTAATGGAATGTAACTAATATAGGCTAACTAACAAGATTACTACTCTTAACAAGCAATGCTTTCTAATTTATTAAAAGAGATTGTGCAGTAAATTCATACAATGTTGATGTGTTTTAGATGTTTTTGTTTTTTCTTCTCATCCAGGTATGAGTCTATTTTTCTACCTACTCACCATGTTTCATTATACATCATTGCTATGTTTAACATGTTCATGTTTTTCTTTCTGGTTCAAGTTCTCCACAATTTACTCTTTTTTTAAACCTATTCACCATGTTTCATTATCTCAATAGATTAGTTTAAATGAGAAATCGAGGGTCCTTCAGTTAAAATACCATAGACCAAATCCCACAAACCTCTACAATTTCCTAATTCTACTTTGATAAAAAAATTAAGTATTTTGCATGATGATATGATATTATTTTAAAGTGGTCTAGTCTCCAAAAAAATCTTTAAACAACCAAGTACTATATCCTCTTGGAAAATCCCAAGAATATTTTATATTGAGGCTAACGATATAACTTCATGAATTCAATGAGCCACCAATGCCCACACATATATGGCCATGATGTCTTTTATCATGAGACCTCCTTCATTAGGGAATGATTTGGATAGCACCCCAAATTTTGTGAAGATAAAGCAATGATAAACCAGTTTATT
>LPNX010822848.1:206586-232734 GCA_001517045.1 Pseudotsuga menziesii
ATAAACAGGTGAAAAATCCTAGAGATAACATCTGGCTCCGCCTGGGGATGGCATGCTCCCTGTGAGCTGCCAAGAACAAGTAGACCAAGTGCCTTGTTTCCATTGGGCTGGAGTATTCATTACCCATCTCTGCTACTTAACCAACAACTGACTGATCTTTAAACTATTCTGCAAACTGAAATAATCTTCTCACAACAATCTGAACACACTGTACAAACTTTAAAGAAATGCTTGAAGCATCAAGCTTATTTATTCACAGCTCCTACACTAATAAAAACTACTTTCTTTTGATCAGGTAAAATCATGCTTCCAGTGAAGCCATACAAGTATCTGAACACATAATGAAAATCTTGATCTGTGGATTAGCAAAATGAAGATAGGAACAACAATCATCATATGTCTGCAATTTTGATTTTCAGATTTATCATACAATGTATACTGAAACCTTGAATCAACAACTTCCTTAATGTAGTTAGCTATCGGGTCATGCCATTTTCTAAGTTTTGAATTATCAGACTCGTCCTTATTCTCAATCCTGATATCGAAAAACACCTTAACAGGGCTTTGGACTGACAAATTCTGTAAAGCTTCAATCTCTTTCTTATCAAATTCTTTTAAAAAGATGACTTCAGATTCTGAATTTGACATTAGATGAGCAGACAAAATGAAAGAAAAATTTTCATGAATGCTCATATCACTCCATTCCTTGAAATTTTTAATGGTAAGAATATCTGCCCTAAACTCTATCTTCTCCAATAAAAAATCTATTGATGACTTAATCGACCCCACTGGCAAATCTACTGATCTGGAAATGATGCATAAAGGGGACCATGGAATATGAAGATTCATTTCAGAAGAAATGAAAAGACAACATCCCTTTGTCAAAAACCATCTGACATTTGAACTGCTTAAAGATTCCATATAATCAACAAATGGATCAATGAAAATATAAGGAATTACCTTTTGCTGAAGATCAAAATATCTCTGTATATCCTCTTCCTCATAATGGCTGCCACTTTCAGCTACCTGCAAATTGAATTGTACATATGGCTGCTCAATGTCTTCTACAGATTCAGGATGATTGATTTCTATACAATGTTGTTCCTCACCAAAATTTGATTCATAATTATCATACACCTGTTGGCTGCTCCTCAAATCAACAGAGGCTGATGTAGGGATCTGCTCTGTTTCATCTGGATACTCATCATAGATTGGGATATCTTCAGAATGAATCAGCTGATGCTGATCCAAATCTAGAACTTTAATGTCTTCTCCTGGAGGTTCCACCGATATGTTAATGTCTTCATCTGGAAGTTCCAAATCTAGAATTTTAATGTCTTCACCATACAATGGAGCATTCTGATCAATTTCTAAAGACAAAGATTTCTGTTCTATGATGCTCTTATCAATTTTAATATCAGAATTTTGAAAAAATTCTTCTTGTGAAACAGAATTAGAGGAAGATAATGAATCTTCTTCTTTCTTTATATCATAACCATCGGCTTCATCCTCTCTACTGGAAACATCAGCTTCTAAACTCAGCATATATAATGCATATCCCCTACAACAATCCTCAAAAATGCATTCATCTGGGTATATCCTCTTATAATATGAATTAAAGGCATCATGAAACTCTTTCAAAGAGGAAATACTGGAAGGAGGAAGATTCATGTACCATTGTTGTCTTGCACAACCATCCAATGAATATCTAAACATTTTCATCAATACATCTTCATGATGTATACCCTGCTGATCCATGTATTGATGAAATTTAATTACATGATGTGCCGGATTGTCATCATCATTTTCTTTGAATCGGGGAAGAAAATCTCCCCATTCATCTATGGTAGGTACTGCATGTGGAAAGCCAGGAACATCTGAAAAATTGAACGGAGCAAATCTCTGTGCCATCATGGTTTCCCAGCGCAATGACATCTTGTAAAATCGCCTATGGATTCTTCAAACCTGGAGTCGCCCGGTGAACAAATCTGTAGTCTAACTAATGCCC
Source organism: Pseudotsuga menziesii (assembly GCA_001517045.1). Lineage (NCBI taxonomy): Eukaryota > Viridiplantae > Streptophyta > Pinopsida > Pinales > Pinaceae > Pseudotsuga > Pseudotsuga menziesii. Next base: position 208,595 of record LPNX010822848.1, read on the forward strand.
TGCTCCTGTCCACCGTCAAGAGCTGGATCTGATCTTTGTCGTTCTTTCCCGGGGAAGATATCTTTTCCTTCGTCCGTCCCTGGAAACGGCGCCAGAAGATGTTATCCCTAAAGTTGGACCTAGACTACGGGATCCAAGCTCAAGGAAATCTTTGTTTGAAAATGCTCAAATCAAATGAAATCAAATTAAAAATAGAAGCTAGTATCAAATCAGGGCTAATATAAACTTACAGTACTAGAAAGATACTAGGCTGATATCACTTGTTTATACAGTTTTATACAGTTTAGGACTGAAATCAAAACCATCACACACTTTACAATGAACAGACCTGGTATATAACAGATGGGTAAATACAGGTATTTATCAGGAGATCAAAACATGAAGTAAAGGCTGGTATGAAGTAGAGCTACAAGAAAAATCAAACAGATGTTGTATAACATGCAAGCAATCACAAAGTTCAACACCCAGGTCTATGATCCTAAATCATGAAGTGAAACTGTCAATGTTTATAAAAATGAAAGATAACTGTCATCTCAAAATAAGAATTATGTGATGGAATATGAATGACCAAATACATAAAAGAATTATCAAAGAGACAATTTATGTGGTACAAAGACAAATCATCATCAAGTTTATTCAAAACTAGAACCTGTCATTGAAGCTGCAAAAAGCTCATGATATATAGAAGTGCTTACAAAAGGCCCAGCATAGCTCCCAAAACTGCCAACCCCACAGTCCCCTGCGTTCTCCTGAAAGGAAGAACTCACTTCTTCTGCTTTCGAGCCCCTAGCTGGGACTTCTGCTCTCTCCTTTACATTCTAGACGTGTGAATATATATAAAAGAATACAATAAACTAACAGTTACAAGTTTTAAGGTATAAAATCTTATCATCAAGTTCACAAATAGAATAAATCTCGATCTGCCACAAGAAATCTGGAACTGGTTCTTTGATAATTGTTTCTTTGCTGTCAGGTACCCTGCCACTTGTAATCCTCAGAAACTAAAACTCTCTGCCTCTATCACTGAACTAATCACTACAAATCTGGAGCAGTTTTTAACCTGCTGATCTTTTTCCTTGAAAACTGGAGATGATTTTTAATTGATGTTGATCCAATCTACTTTGAAATTTTATTGTTGACCCAAGATTTATCACAAACTCAATTTGCTTGAGCACTTGGTATTTCCCGAAAGCGTTCTTATTAACACTTGTGTGCTCGGTTTTTAGACTAATCCCTTTTTAATCTGGAAGTTATCTTTAACTTGAAATTTGGAATTAATCTGGCAGACTCCAAATACTCTGCCACTTGTAATTGATTCTGTAACTGTTTGCTAAGGATATTGTCGATCCTCCTTTGAATTTAAGATTGGTCTCTGTCACTTGTCACCAATCATAACCGTAATGTTGATTTTATGCCTAAAGATCTGGACCTGATCCTCGCATGTCGCCTTCAAATCTGAGATGGACCGCTTGAAATCTTGTATCTGCCAGGAACTCGATCTAAAATTACACTGCTATTTTTACAACCATACGACCAAGTTGCTTTAAACTCTCCTTTGCAAGACGTTTCAGGATCCTCCTAGTATTTATCTTGGATGACCTCAAGCTCTGGTAGTACTCAACTAATACATTCCATCCTCCTGGACGCATAAATCCATGTGGAGGATTCTCACCATTTTTAGCAAGATTGCACATATTCATTAGAGGAATTTTGGGGTCTAAAATGGGCCTCCTAAGGAAAATAATAAAATAATAGTTAAAATAATAAAATAATAAAATAATATTGATTAATTTTGGAGGAAGAAAGAATAAAACTACTTTTTGTGTTTGTATTTTCGACATATCTCCCTGTGTTTTTACTCAAATTTCGATTGGGAGAGCTCATTGGATGTGGAATTTGATCCTGCATCCAACGAGTACCCACACTGCATACTTTTGACGGACCCCGCTACCCCAAAAACAAGAAATACCTGAAAAAACGTGATGATGATGTCAAGCTCTCCCGATCGAAATTTGAGTAAAAACACAATGAGATATGTCGAAAATACGAACAAAAAAAGTAGCTTTTTTTAATGACAAATATGTCAATTCAACCATTATGGTTGACTTATTTTATTGAAATTCTATTGGTTCTTGAATTCCAACTCACAGAAAATTATTTTGGCACGTTTTCTTATAAGGCCCATTTTAGACCCCAAATTTCCTCTAATGAGTGCTAAAACCATCTTTCCATAATCTGGGTCATACAAGTCCCGGTTTTCCTTAGGATGACTCATACCAGCAGGGTCACGACCAACTATATAAAAGTCAACCCCGGTATTTATTCGAGCCTTTGCATGCCACTGGACTTCTGTTGGTCCTGCATAATGCATAAAGGAGGGAAAAATTGCAAGGACTGTTGTCTCTGGGTCAAGTACATCTTCAGGCCAACATATTAAATTTATCTTTCCATGCATTGCTGAAGCAAGTCTGTAAATTCATTACTGTTTCCTCCTCACGTGCTGCTTTGTGTTCATTCAGTTGTTTCAAGTATTCACTGGTCCTTGAAATAAATATTCTCTTATAACTGGGGTCTTGAAATTGATTGGTTCTTGACCTTTTGCTTTTTTCTTGGGTATTTGTTGCAAATACACTGCATAAAGCTGAACATACTTCCTACGAAGGTGACACAGACGAGAAACATTTTCCCATGACAGATGGTGCCACATTTTGTTTTGCCAATGTAAGCTTGCCTGACAGGCATAACGCCACCAAACTCGAGGGTCTTTAGACACTGAGACCAATGGCCGGAAGTGTGAAACCTCAATGTGGGTTCGATATCTTGAGACTCCTTCCAATAGTTTCATTCCGTCACAATATTGAGCCTCTGAGACTGTCACTGACACCTCATTTAGAGTGAGGGACAGTTTGTGAGAAGGAACACTAGGGTCTCGCTTATCTTGCTTTCCAAAATGATAATACTTGAGAGTTCCATTAATAGGATATAGCAAATACTGGCGCCCTAGCGCCCATTTTGATACTGAATGTCTCTCATTTTCTGATTCTTGAATGCCAGCTTCAAAAATCTTGCTCCATTCATCAACAGTCAATTCTTCCAGTTCTATTATGAGCAGTTGATGCACAATTGCTGCTATATTGAATTAACCTGGAACGTAGCAATTCTTCAAAACAATTGGGGGTACACTTAGCAACATATCAGCAAATAGATCCAATGGAAGCTGATCCAAATATTTCCATTGATGAGCATCATGAATAATCAATGAAGTAAATGCCTTATGACAAAGACATAAAAGAGATGGTGGATGATCCATTTATTATCCAGAAATAGTTGGTTGATGCTGTCCTTTTTCCCTTAAGGAAGGATACCACCTTAAGGAAACATGCATTTGCTTATCCTTTGTGGTTGGGTGTTTATTCTCCTTCTCCATCATTCGTCGTTTGCTCTAATAGCTTGTCAGTAAAATGCTGCCAGTTTGAATAAAACGCTGCCAGCTGTAAGAATTCACCCTGTAACACATACTCTTTTGCACATACATGGGCTCATAATTAATGAATGGAAACTTTGATGTTTTTAGGTAACACAAGGTAAACTCTAATGGCAATCAATCAATCATAAAAAATATAAAACAAAGCAAAACTAAAAACCATAAAAACAAAGCATAATCAAAATTTAAAAATAAACAGGTGAAAAATCCTAGAGATAACACTGATTATGATAACGACGATGATGATGATGAAGATGATGATGATGATGATGATGTCGATGATGATGATGTCGATGATGATTATGTTGATGACGATGATGATGACGACGACGATGATGATGATGATGATGAAGATGGTGATGATGATGATGATGATGATGTTGTTGTTGATGATTATGATGATGATGATGACGATGATGACGATGGCGATGAGGATGATGGTGATGATGATGATGATGATGACGATGATGATGATGTTGATGACGCTAATGACGACGATGACGACAATGATGATGTTGTTAATGATGATGTTGATGATGATGATGTTTATGATGATTTTGATGTTGACGATGATGATGATGATGACGATGATGATGATGTTGATGATGATGACGACGACAACGATGATGATGATGTTGCTGATGATGATGTTGTTGATGATGATGATGATGTCGTTGATGATGATGATGTTGTTGTTGTTGATGATGATGATGATGACGATGATGATGATGTTGATGACGCTGACGACAATGACAATGATGATGATGACGACGACGATGATGATGAATATGGTGATCACCATGTTGATATCATATGAAATGATGATAATGATGATGATGAAGATGATGATGATGATGATGACGACGACGACGACGACGATGACAATGATGACGATGGTGATGAGGTTGACGACGACGACGACGATGATGATGAGGAGGATGATGACGATGATGACAACGATGATGATGATGTTGTTGTTGTTGATGATGATGATGATGATAACAATGTTGATGATGATGTTGATGATGATGATGATGATGATGATGATGATGATGATGATGATGTTGATGATGATGATGATCTTGATGATGATGATGATGATGATGTTGATGATGGGGATGATGATGATGACGATGATGTTGATGATGATGTTACTGATGACGATGACGATGACGATGACGATGATGATGATGTTGATTACGATGATGACGACGATGATGATGATTGTGAAGATGATGATGATGATGATGATGATGACGACGACGATGATGATGTTGATGATGATGATGACGACGACGACGATGATGATGATGATGAAGATGGTGATCGCCATGTTGATATCATATGAAATGATGATGATGATGATGATATTGATGATGATGATGATGTTGGTGATGATGATGATGACGACGATGGTGATGATGATGGTGATGAGGATGATGATGATGATGATAATGATGTTGATGACAATGAGGACGACGATAATGATGATGTTGTTGATGATGATCTCATTAATGTTAGTTACTCTTTTTGAAACAAATAAGATAAAATAACATTTCTAATTAAATTATTGAATTTTCAGTACCAATGATGATGATGATGATGATGAATTTCTAATAAGATGGTGATGATGATGATGATGATGATGATGATGATGATGATGGGGATGATGACGATGATGATGATGTTGTTGTTGTTGTTGTTGATGATAATGATGATGATGATGACGACGACGATGATGATGATGATGATGTTGATGATGATGTTACTAATGATGATGAAGATGATGACGATGATGATGTTGATTACGATGATGACGATGACGACGATGATGATGATGATGACGACGATGACAATGACGATGATGATGATTTTGATGACGATGACGACGATGATGATGAAGATGGTGATCGCCATGTTGATATCATATGAAATGATGATGATTATGATATTGATGATGATGATGTTGATGATGATGATGACGACGGCGATAGTGATGAGGATGATGATGATGATGATGAGGATGATGATGATGATGATGATGGCGACGATGATGATGTTGATGAAGATGATGATGACGATAATGATGATGTTGATGATGATCTCATTAATGTTAGTTACTCTTTTTAAAACAAATAAGATAAAATAACATTTCTAATTAAATTATTGAATTTTCAGTACCAATGATGATGATGATGATGATGATGAATTTCTAATAAGATGATGATGATGATGATGATGATGATGATGATGATGATGATGGTGATGACAACGACGGTGATGATGATGATGATGATGATGATGATGATGATGATTATGATGATGATGATGATTTTGATGACGACAATGACGATGATGATGACGATGATGATGATGATGACGTTTATGATGATGTTGTTGATGATCTCATTAATGTTAGTTACTCTTTTTTAAACAAATAATATAACATAAAATTTCTAATTAAATTAGTGCATCCTCGTACGCTTCAATAGACTTCATCATCTTCTTCATCTAAGTCATCATCTGTATCATCATATCCAGATTCAACATTGTAAGGATTGGCCATATCATCATCATCATCTACGTCAGTTACGATCATCATGTCATTGTTGATATCATCTTCATGGGCATTGTTTGATACATCATGATTTGATTCAAATAGTTCTTGGACATATTCTTCTGGATCATCATGATCATCTAACTCATGTTGATCATGATATTCATCAAATTCTTCTTCTTGTAAACCCTCTTCATTACCTTCCTGTAGATTATACTTTACCAGCCTTCCCTTTGGATGTTGTATCGCAACAAATGACCAACCCGCTTTACCTGGAACCTCAGAGTAAAATACCTATTCACATTGTCTTGGAAGAAAATAGGGCTTTGTTCCTGGCTCATACAACCTTGTATTTACCATGGTAAATCCATTATCATGTTCAATAATAGTTCTATCGGGATCATGTTGATTCAATTGTAACCTATACCATTTGATAATGAATAGAACTACCTTGAAGGATTTAAAGTCACATTGAAGAATGTCTTCCAAATACCCATAGTATCATTTTTTTGAGAGTTCTGGATTTCTGTCACTTCTAGATGAAAAATTGGTCACCTCAAAGACTGCAAATATCCCAAAATTTGATGTTTTCTTTGTTTCATCCAACTTTTGATGTGATATCTACAACCATTGCAGAACATAGCCTTATGGTATTTTACCTACAACAAGAAATACATGAAAATATTACATAACGATTCAATATGATTAAGTGCATGTTTATGCAACCATACAGGGAAAAGAATAACATGTACATCAATATGTAATTTGCAAAAAAAAGAATTAGAGTGGTTGATTAATATGCTTGCCTGCTTATCTTTCAAACCATATGCTAAATCAATTTCCCTTTGTGTAATATTGGTATCTCCATTGTGATGTGTTGCTTTTACTAATGAAGCCACACCTTCCCGTGATATTTCATGACCCGATTGTTCGCATGATTCAATCCATGCCTTCATCCATTTAATATTGTTTGTGATGTATAAATGAATTGCATCCCACTCTCGACCAACTACTTGATGACAATAAACATTGGTGATGCAATCGGAGAAACCACAGTATCGAAATGACCCAGTCGACGTTTCGAATCCATATCTGGATCCATCATCAGGACACAGTCGAATGTGGAGAGAGTGAGAACTAATGTTAAATAATGGAACCGGTTAGAAAGTCTAAGGTCGGCCGCGGAGACTCGGGTTTGCTAGGTCAGAAATTTTTTTAATTTTATTTGATTTCAAAGTGCGCGGAAAATTAATCTTTAAACCTATTTTTCGGAAAAAGAATTGTTTATATTCTTAAATCTTTACAATGGCTAAATCGAGACATTAAATTTTCAATCCTAAAGTCACATTTTATTTTAATATTAATGCCTATTAATATGTCAATAGGCATTAATATTAAAATAAAATGTGACTTTAGGATTGAAAATTTAATGTCTCGATTTAGCCATTGTAAATATTTAAGAATATAAACAATTCTTTTTCCGAAAAATAGGTTTAAAGATTAATTTTTCGCGCACTTTGAAATCAAATAAAATTAAAAAAAAATTCCGACCTAGCAAACCCGAGTCTCCGCGGCCGACCTTAGACTTTCTAACCGATTCCAGTATTTAACATTAGTTCTCACTCTCTCCACATTCGACTATGTCTTGATGATGGATTCAGATATGGATTCGAAACGTCGACTGGGTCATTTCAATACTGTGGTTTCTCCGATTACATCACCAATAACCTATCACCATAGAAATTTGGCAACAAAGACAATAAACATTAAAATTGAAGACATATGTAAATTTTCTGAACAAAGTATACGCTCTTAATTGATGCATTAATAAATTGAATATGAAAATATAATATGCACGATATATATACATAAAATTCAACTGTCAAATGTATTATATTAATTAACATCCAATAGCTAATAATTACCTTTCACCTTCCTTGATCTACCTTTCCCCTTCAGGTACTCCCCTTCAAAATTGTTATTAGAGTCCAGATCACAAATGTGACATAAATTGAGATTTGACGCTAAATTAGGAAGATATTCACTAACATACAACATGTTTTGGTATACCATATATCCCTCCATCATAGAACCCTCAGCACGTGCTCGTTGTCTAACCAAACCCTTCATAAATTTCAAGTGCTTCTCAACCATCCACATGAACCTTGAGTGCACAGGTCCACACAATTCAATCTTCTCAACTTGATGTATGAGGTAGCATTCCTGTGCATTGAAAAATGACGAAGGTAGATGCTTTTGCATTTCACACATGAGACGAGGAATTTATCTCCTCTAATACTTTATATCTTCTTCATGGATTTATTTAGATGACAACCATCTACAAGTGATGCAAACCAATAACGATATTTAACAAAAAAAACATTAAATTACATAACATGAATTAGTGCACAAAAAACAAGTATAAATTATACGAAGAATTAAAGAAACACTAAGCACATGCAAATAATCGCTAGTTACCTCATGTAAATCTCAATATTATATATAACTTGTTTGACATTGTTGTCGAAGTTGTTTGGGAGAGAGAGAGAGGTAGAACACACTATAACAATATACAAACCACATCATTTTTTAAACAAAAAGTAGACAAACAAAATAACAACAATATGCAATGGAATTTTAAAAAAAACAATAATTATATGAACATAACAATAATAATTGCCTTCATGAAGATGTGTCAATCATGTGTCTTAACCCCTGCAAATCTCCTTTCTTTGTTATGATATTCTTCATGTTCACACAAAATCCAGTGGGAAATTTAATTTTCCGCATGACTTCTTTTACAACATTACTTTGTTGCTCCATAAACGTCCATGGAATTGAGTTTATATTAATTTGGTCTCCATTGCTGTGAAATTGAATGACGCCTTTCATTGCATGGTCGCCTTCTTGAATGTCTTTGCAGAATTTCACAATTTTTTCTTTCTCGCTCCTTAGCTCCAATAGTCGCCATAATGTTTCAGTCACATTCTTTCTGATATGTATTATATCAAACATATGAGAAATTTGTAGGTGATAATAGTAGGGCAACCTGCTGAATTGTATAGGATAAATTTTCATTCCTCGTGGAAGCCCATTAATGCCTTCATGACCACGACGAACATCATGAATATTAGTTTATAAATAAATTACAAAAATAAATTATGGCCACTACAGTAAACAACACACAATAAAAAAAATACATAACAATTCATATATGATGATCCATATGTACCAGCTTAACGATTTCTATTATATTGCATCTTCCAAAGGTGAGGTGTCATTCTCTGTGATTTTAATGCAGTCTCTTGCTTCCCATTAAAAATATTTTTTGGTTGTTCTACACCTGTGATTCTTAGAGAGGAAGTGCCTATACTCATCAAAAACCTCCTTTCTTAAGCTTTTTGAGCGACGAGATTTGATCTTAGGACCATAAACTGGACATGCAAATTTTCTCTTTGTCTGAAGACCTACAATATATAGATATGGAATATCTATGTCAATTATAATATATATAAACTATATTAACTACTTCATATAATTAAATGAATCTAAAGTGGAACTTAAAAATACAAACCACAAAAATGGGTTAACCCTAGGGCATCGTGTATTGTCCATACAACCATTACATGGAATTGAAATTGCTTTGTCATATTGGTCTAGATACGTCATACATATTGATTCCATTCCATAAATTCAGTAGCCCGTCTATAAGAGGTTCGATATATACATTCATGTCTTTGACTTGGAACTTACCTTATTGATTTGAAGTACATATAAAACATATAATTATGAGAACCATTAAGATATATAAACCATGCATAAGAGTAAAAAAAATATGACATTAGGAAACAAAATACGACAAATGAGATGCCACAACTACATTAAAAATAAAACAGTTGTGGACACAATATACCTGGAATAATCATCGACAACATTATGTGCTCCCTCTTTATTGACAACCATCTAGGAATGTTATTGTTGATAACAAAAATAGGGCACACCGTGTAAATGGATCTTATTTGTGCAAATGGATTAACACCATATGCTACCAAAGAAATCGTAATATTACAGGGTTCTTCTTTAAAGTGAGGCCACTTTTTCTCCATATCTCTAAATGCAGAACCATCTGCAAGCATTCGAATAACATCATTTTGAATTTTGTTCCTTGCATGGTAATACATAAATTGTATTAAATTGAGCACATAGATCTGTAGACAAACACACAACTCACATGATAGATCACACAATTTACTCAGTTATTGAAGAATGAAACAATGCAAAAAATGGCTTGCAGTTGTGAATGCTTTTCATTAATCAAAGAGTAATTAGATAGATAATTGCAATGAAGTACAATGGCTTTAATAGCCACAAGCAATTCGAATCCACATGAGGAAGTTCGAATTGATTAGACTCTACTTGACTGTAGGTAACCAAGACCTTGTCTAAATCACTATCGCAGGACTCAGTAGTTAACTGATCTTGTCTAAACCATAATCGGAGTTCATTGGAGCTCTAAAACACAACTCAAGTGTTACATTCAGTGTTGACTAAGGTTAACTGACTGTGGTAGGTGAGAAATGCGCCCCACATGTGTGCAGTCAAGTAAACCTAGCGCTAACTGAATGTAGAGGACTAGAACTGAATGTAACTGACTCAGTAACTTAGCTTGACTAGTCATTAACTGAAGTGAACTGACCTTGGTTGGTTTCGGCACTCCCAATGGCTTCCTAAACTGTAGGGATTGGTCTAGGAGGCTCCTAAACTAATGCAATCAAGTGCAATCAGTGGTAGTGAGCCTCAATTAGTGTTCCCCGCACTTTAGTAATTGAAACATGTGCCCCAATTAGGTCAAGCTCACCCAATGGTGCTAATGACTATAAATAGACTGGATGGACTCCCGATTTAGACATGACTCCTAATTTAGACATATGACCAAATTTGGACAAGGGTGGATTAATAATCCTAACACCCCCCCTGAATGCTAACTTGGACAAACTGTGGGCCCTAGTAACTAAGACCATAGGTCACCCATTACATCAAGTAAAGTAAAGTAACTGCTCAAAAACAAGGTGCTGGGGAAAAACCACATGGGAATAAATCCCCCCCTCTAATTAAGCAGGTAGAATCAGGATCAATCTGGTTCTTCTATGCACAGGTATCCTGGGGCCTAGCATGTGAACCTATCCATCATTATGTCTGGAGGAATATTCCTCTTTGGAAGAAGAATGATATGCTCAACTAAATCAGAAATATAGACAGCTGCCGGATGAAGACTGGACCCATGTAGAGCAACTGAAGTCAACTGAAAAGTGAGAAAAGGTTCTTGAGAATTTAGAGAATGTGAAGAAAACTCAAGAAACTGATATGTTGCAGCCATGAACATCAAACCATGAGTGGTAAAAACAACCCCAATTGTTAGGAGTAGGTGTCCAAGCGGATGCAGAAAATATTCCTCTTTACTAGTTCTGTGAGGAGATGAGCATGTGATCAATGATAGAGAAGCACTGAGACTGTTGAGAGTGAATTCTTGAGCTCCATAGTCTGATATAGCTTCTGAAATAGATAATTAATCACATAATAAAATATCAGCAACCTCATATGAGGAAACTAACACCAAATCCCCATCAGCAGTTTTGAAGAGAAAGTGCGGTACTTGATTTTTCACACCGAAATTGGTGAGAGCAGCTACAAGCATGACTGAAAGCTTTTAGATTTTAAAATATGAACCAAATAATATCATATCAGAAAGTAAATCATATCTAAATAGGTTCAAAACAGATCCAAAACTGTGAAATGGAATCAAATCCCCAGCAGCAGTTTTATAGGAGACTTGCGGTACTTGTTTCTTCACACCGTTGATGAGAACAGCTGCAAGCGGTACTGGAAGATTATGACTTTGATATATTAAACCAAGAAATATCAGATCAGATCTAAATAATATCATATCATATCCAATAAAGTTAATATCAGATTCAAATAAATGGTTAACCGAGACGGTGGATGCACAGCTTTCTTCTTCTTCAAAATTTTGAATTTTGGTGCATGCAATCCTGCAGGAATTTGCTGGAAAAACTAGATCATGGGGAGCGAATGGATCACTCTGGTAATCTGATATTTATTCCAAAATATCCAAGGTATCACATATTTGCACACCAACAGCAACATTAGAGGGATAAAAATCAAATTTCTCTTCACTTTCGGAAGCAATTACTGGTAAATTTTGCACCGAATTTAAAGGAAAATCACCAGTGAATGTTTACATGGACGTGCAGCAGAATTTTTCTTCAATATCAGAGATTCGAATGTCTTCTTCTGTTTCAAAAATATGAGAAGATGAGATATCAGAGATCTCATGAACTTCCGGAGCATCAGGAGAAGGAGTCACTGCATGGAGACTGTCTTCAATTCGAATTGACTGTGTAGAAGTTTCTGCTTCTTCTTCATCTTGAACAACTTCATCAGAGAGAGTGGAGGCCGAGTCCAATAGACACCCGATAGAGACCTTGTCTCATCAGAGATGAAATCATTTCGAAGTTGTACCTGCAAAACAAAAAAATGATCCAGTAGGAGATCTGAGGAGGAGAAGTGCCTTGTCCGTCGAGGCTCTGATACCATATTAAATTGAGCACATAGATCTGTATACAAACACACAACTCACATGATAGATCACACAATTTACTCAGTTATTGAAGAATGAAACAGTGCAAAAAATGGCTTGCAGTTGTGAATGCTTTTCATTAATCAAAGAGTAATTAGATAGATAATTACAATGAAGTACAATGGCTTTAATAGCCACAAGAAATTAGAATCCACATGAGGAAGTTCAAATTGATTAGACTCTACTTGACTGTAGGTAACCAAGACCTTGTCTAAATCACTATTGGAGGACTCAGTAGTTAACTAACCTTGTCTAAACCATAACCAGAGTTCATCGGAGCTCTAAAACACAACTCAAGTGTTACATTCAGTGTTGACTAAGGTTAACTGACTGTGGTAGGTGAGAAATGCACCCCACATGTGTGCAGTCAAGTAAACCTAATGCTAACTGAATGTAGAGGACTAGAACTGAATGTAACTGACTCCTAACTTAGCTTGACCAATCATTAACTGAAGTGAACTGACCTTGGTTGGTTTCGACACTCCCAGTGGCTTCCTAAATTGTAGGGATTGGTCTAGGAGGCTCCTAAACTAATGCAATCAAGTGCAATCAGTGGCAGTGAGCCTCAATTAGTGTTCCCCACACTTTAGTAACTAAAACATGTGCCCCAATTAGGTCAATCTCACCCAATGGTCCTAATGACTATAAATAGACTGGATGGACTCCCGATTTAGACATGACTCCTAATTTAGACATATGACCAAATTTGGACAAGGGAGGATTAATAATCCTAACAAATTGTGCTATGTTATTGCACCTAAACAATATTTGAAAACGTGGAATGATGGGAATATAATGAATAACCTTGTGAGGCACCTTCTTTGTTACTTGATCTGTTCGATATATACTTATATGAAATTCCAAACATTCTGTTGCAAATTCATCATGATTATAATATATAACATGGTCATCGGGGCATGCATGAATTGCTTCATAATGCATTCCAATCTCTTTCATGATGGAAGATAAATATAGATATGTGCGAGGTAAAATATTTGATGGTGGTAACAAAAATTCAACTATTAAGCTACATCAAATAAAAATAAAAATAGAGTTAATATAATATATGAATAATATTAACGAAGCACACTTCATCCGTATTAATTTGAATTATGAATTAAGAATATAATTATTAGAGGAATAAAGATAAACTTTATCACGATCGTATATATGTTATGGATTATTTTACATACATTAACATCTGTGCGATTGATATGTTTGAAATACCATTCATAACCTTCAATTTCATTATCAACAATATAGTAAATAGATGATTTGTTTTGGATCCTTCATAAAGGGGTCTGTATGCCTTCTCAAGAAGAGGTATATCGTGAACATCATCAAAGTCATCAATAATTTCATGATCATCGTCATTGTCATCATCCATTCTAAAATTAAATGAATCATGGATCAATGTATTTGTGCCATCATCTTCAACTACGTTATCAGTATGATCATCTTGTTCAATATGATCATTCACTTGTTCTCCATTAAGCATAGCTCGATGTTCCTCCGGTACTTGTTCTGACAACACTTCCTCTGGACGATATGTCGTAGGATGTCTTTCCTTTATAATTACATGATTAATGCATCAATAGGTATAAGTTTATATAGGAAATATTAAAATAATACATGCATTTACCAAAGCAAAAAAATATAAAAGAATTTATAATGCTAAACTTACAAATGGACGATATCCATTCCCCCCCTTAGTGTGTCATTGTTCCCTACAATGTTTTGTGGCTGTTGTGATCAATATTCTTCTTCTCTTAAATCCCCTGCATTGACTACACAGATAATAACATTTCCCATCACCCCTTCTTTTCATTGCATCCCACAGTCTAGCAAGCAATTGTCGTTTTTATTCATTTGTATCAAGAATATTGCTATATGACATTTTATCACAAACTTTGTGAATGAAGACTATCGACAACCTTAAAAATTTAAGGTCCACACATCACTATTATCGCAAATGGTGGTTTGTCGAAGAATTAAAAAAAATCGCAAACCGTCTGTCGAAGAATAAAATGATGTCCACAAATAGTTTGTTGAAAAATAAAATAATTTAGCAAACCGTCTCTCAAAGAATAAAATAATTCCTCAAACTGTCCGTCAAGGAATAAATAATTTCACAAACCATCTGTCGCTTCTATAGAAAACATGTCGGAATGTTTCTGTAATTTATATATTTTAGAATTTAACTATCGTCGAATCTCTGACGATATTATCCAAGTTATTGTTGCAAAAAATTCTTAATACCATTGCAAAAAATAGGTTGAAGTCGTTGCATATTTGACGATAACGCGTCGTAAATTGGATGACCGTATCGTCGCTTCACCGATGACAATATGGTCGCAAATTCGATGACACTAATGCCGGATTTTTGACGATTCTTCATGACGAAAAAATAGATCCGATAAAACACTACTTTTCATCATTGTGATCCGACAAAAAAGTACTTTTCATCTGGTTTTTTCATCGGATTTTGGGTTCAAATCATGTTGTGTCTCTACCTTCGGACAACTCTGCACCTTCTGGAAGGGAAATATTGTTTTGTTCAAGGATTTTTTTCAACTGGTCAATGGTCTTCTTCATGCACCGACTCTCTAGATAAAATCCTCTCATACAGTAGGGACATTTAGCTTTCTCGAATTTCTTCTTTTTCTTGGAACTTGAGACTCCACCGAAAGATTGTTGATTCTTGTTTGGATTTGAATCAATGTTTTTGGTCTCCTTCCCATTTGTCTTTTGTCTTGCTTGTGCATTGTTTGAGTCTCTAAGAGTGCTTGATTCTTTGAGGTTTGAATCACTCTCATTTGAACCAATTTGTCTTGCTCTTGTATCAAGGACTCAACAAAAGCTTCTAGAGAAGGCATCTTCCAATTTGGAATGGAATGTAGAGACAAAGAATGAGAAATTTGAGCCAAACTTACTCAACACTGATGACACAAGCTACTCATATTTACTCTCTATCCCACATTGTTTGCATTGCAGTACTAGTGCTTTGTACTTCGAAAAGAGTTTCAGAATAGTCTGGAAACTGTTGGGTTGCAGTGCAATGAGATCATTCTCTAGTATATGCCTCGAAGCTCAACTTGTTTTCCAAACAAAGATTCAAGCTTTTCCTAAGCTTCCTTAGAAGTCTTAAGTCCCTCAAGGTGGAACGAAATATCCCTAGAGATGTGGAGATGAAGCCAAAGGATTCATCAAGCAGATTCAAAAACTTGTTCTTCTCAACATATTGTTGAGGGTCAACTTCTCTTCCCATTGTCATCATAAACATGCCTTTGTTTCACAAGGAAACCTACATATCTTCCCTCCAATCAATGTAATTGAAGGGTGTAAGGATTCTAGGTATGAGAGCATAAAAATTCTCCATTTTTATGTATGATGATCAGTCAATTCTTCAAGAACCTACGTAGATACTTGCAAAGAACACCACAAAAATAATTCAATTCACAATCATATGTTAGTTCAAGCCTTTCCACCTCAACAAGTGCACTTTTTCAAAGTCTGTCACATCTGGATAGACGTCTCTGGACATAGTCTAGAGGGCTCAATGCTATGATTCCAGGAATTATGTGTAAACTCAGCTACTTTTGGTGCACAATGGAGGTCGAAAAAGGTTTGAGTTTTAGCCTGAACAATGCTCTAATACCATGTTAAATTTGTGAACCATTGATCTATATGCAAATATGAAATTTGTAGGAAGGGAATTATGCAATGGAATAATCAAAGAGAATTTACATTGAACAGGAAATTCGTGCCACAAATTTTAGATAAATTGGACAAGAATTGCTCACTTAATCACAACATTAATCTTCATTCATTAATCAATAATACAATGATTATACAATAAATAAAATTCTAATGCTAAAGATAGGATTCGCATCTAACAGTTCTAACTATTAGCTAACTCAGTGTGTCTAAATCATTGTTGGAGCTCACTAATCTAACTCTGGATGTCTAAATCGGTCTATAATCAATTAACTAATGAGGTAGGTGGGAAAAATGTGCCACTGTCCCTGCATGCATGCAAAACTAGCGCTAGGCTAACTGAAAGTGATCTAACTGATTGTAACTCGAGGTTAACTCAGCATAACTGCTTACCTACCACAACCAACTGAAGGAGGCTATTGGTGGCACTCAGAGTGGTCTCCTATAATGTAGGGATTAGTCCCACAAGAACATAAACTCATGCATGCACATGCAATAAGGGGTAGATAACCTCTAGTTGTGTCCCCTATACTATAATACGATAATAATAACTCCCTAAGTTAGGCAAAATGACCAAATAGACTGTATTGGAAAGAGGAGGATTAATTAATCCTAACAAGCCATTGGACCCCTAGTACAATATCAACACTGCTCATTTGGAATGCAAGCATTGGGTTATCCAACAAATACTCACCCATAGTAAGCTTAATACTATGGAACTTCCTTGAACAATTTATGTTGCCTCCATTTCCAATCCTTACTTGATAGTATGGTGTGAGATATATACAACAAATGAGAAGTTTGGCTAATTTGCAATCGATGAAGTTATGGGTTCTATCATAATCAATCAACACTAATACCTTTCTCTTTTTGATATATCCTTATATCCTGAGAGTTTGAGGAGTGTTGACCAATGCATGCAAAATATATGGTTAGAGTAGTATATGCAATATATACCTCTTGAGGTTGTCCTAGGTTTGGATCATATTCTTCTTCATAGTCTATGTAGAATAATTTTATCTCACTACATTTGTGCCCCTTACTATACTTATTGTCACAATTGAAACATAGTCCCTTTGCTATTTTTTCCTGCACTTGTTGAGCTATCAACCTTGTAGGCTTGGGCTAGGTGGAGTTAGGAGGGGAAACGTTTTCCTCTTTATAGGTGTTACTAGAAGCTCTTCTAGTATCCATATTTTTACCTTCATGCCCTCTTTCTAATGCCATATTTTTACTTTCAATTTTCCTTTGCAAACTAAAAGCATTGTCTAATTATTTAGGTTCAAATATATGTAGCTCATGTTCAATATTCTCCTTGAAAGTGCCCATAAAATTATCCAACAAATTATCTTTTGTAATGTTCTTCACTCTAAGACTTAACTTTTGAAACTTCTTGATGTGCTCTACAACTATACATTTTTGCTTGAGAATTGTCAATTGGCTAATGAGCAATCAATTCAATTGTAAATATAGACCAAGAGACAATAGATTCATTTTTATAGTCACCAAGCCATTGGTACCATACAAATTGATCGTGCTCTAAATATAAGCATGCAATAGTTACATTTTGTAAAGTTGGAACTTGGTGTAAATTAAAGATTTTCTCCATATGGAATATCCATGTTATTGGATCATTGCCATCAAAAATCCTCATATAAATCTTGGGAATCCATTGGCTAATTTCCCCAAGTTAAACCCATGATGATGTGGATTGTGGAGTGTTTAATGATAAAGTGTCAGAGATCGAACCTCTTATTCTACGATTGTTTTTCAACTTTTTTCAGTTTATGAATGGAACAAGTCCATGTTTTCCTCCCTCTCCTCTTCTTGAGGAGATGAACTAAGAGAAAATCTATGTCTTATCTCATTCAACATTGCCTTCACCTCCTGAATATTCTCTTTACTATCCATCTCACTGGTCATCTTTACCATATCCTTTCTTTGGCCATCCCCCTAAGATCCTCTTTAATGGCCATATTTTCGAGATTATTTTTCAATTCCTTTTCTATATCACTTTTTTGGTTTAGCAAATTAAAATGTGTCACTAAATTTTCATTCAATTAATTGAATTCGTCAGTCAATTTGGACAACTCGTGTCTCATTTCTTAATTTCCATCATGAGTCATGGTTGAGTTTTCAAGAGGTTTAATGGGTGTATAATTTTTTACTACACCCTTTCCATTTTATCCAAATGATATTTACTACAATTATTCTCTATTTACTATTTATCTTACCTTTTGAATAACTCGAAATATATATTTCAAACTAAAGTTATGCAAGTTTCAAGTTAACATGCCTTTAAAAACCTTAGTTTAAAGTTTTTTTTTTATGATCTTCCAACTAAAGTATCTCTACAATTTCAATCTCTCTGAGTTTGAAAAATCATCCTATAGTATCCTCATATGAAATATCTACAATTCCATAGGTTTGACATAAATCTAATGTGCCAGTAAAATGTTATGGTACCTAAGTTTCCCAAAACTTGTTATTTTTTCCCTTCCAAGAAAGTGAAAGTGTATGCCCTACCATGTGTCCAATTTTTAGGATCTGATTATGAAATTTCTACCACAAATATCATGGCTTGTTCTTTGTGATGCAACAGGTTTCATTCAATTTAGATCATTTGATATTAAGATATAACAATTTTCCCTAGAACACATGTTTGAGGCTAGTTAAAATCCCTAACTTCCACAGGGTATAACTCCGCACCTGTAATGACTCAAGACCTAGAAATAGTACCATGAATATCACAGTATCATCTCTATGGCCCCTCATTGTTTTGTTGTATGAAACATCCCAAAAAGTTTTTATAGTGAAAATATCTCTGATACCAAATGGTATGCACCAAATTCCCCAAAATAGCATAAAACAAGAAGAGATAGTATTCCAACGCCTAAGGATTTAATAAAAATTTGAATAACCAATCTATTATAGGGGACACCTCCTTTACAATATATTTAAGATACCAAACAAGAAGAAAGAGATGAGATGATTCCAAACTAGATCTCCTTGGTGTGTGTTTGTGTGTGTGTGTCTATATATGTGTGTGCGTGCGTGTGTGTGTACATATGTATATATATACATATGTACATACATACATACATACATACATATATATAAGAGATAAAGGGTACCATTACCATTATAGATCCTACATAATTAGGGTCCTAGCCGACCAATAACTATAATACTAATATGATAATGGAAATGTAATGTCACAATATATAGGGATCAATAGTTCTTGCATGTCCATTTATAGCTTATCCTTGCA
Organism: Pseudotsuga menziesii; assembly: GCA_001517045.1. NCBI lineage: Eukaryota > Viridiplantae > Streptophyta > Pinopsida > Pinales > Pinaceae > Pseudotsuga > Pseudotsuga menziesii. The sequence continues at coordinate 228,282 of LPNX010822848.1, forward strand.
TGAGCTCATGTAGTTCTTTGGTCGTAGGCTTTAAGAGAATATTCTTAAAGGTTAATATATGAAAAGAACTCAAGGAGTTTGTATTCTTAAAGGTTAATGTATGAAAAGAACTCAAGGGGCTTGGTTACATCTATTCTTAGAAAAGGTTATCAAACATCATATGAGGTATATCAATATTCCAAACATTTGATTTTCATGCTAGAGTACATACCATAAAATTTCCCCTTATGGTCAAACTAGATGACCCTATTGTTGTTATGATCTAAGTCCCCTATTCCCAAAAACTAAATGCTTCTCAAGCCAACAAACAACAAGTATGTCGAGGCTCGAGTGTTTTGAGAGGGATTAAAAAATAATAAGGTGGTTTCTACTGCTAAGGATTATGTGTACACAAATGAGGGCTAGTGAATATATTTAAATCCCATGGCCTAAACTATAAAGAAGGAAAGTTGTGTGTCGCAATTATCTTCCTCTTAGGGAGGGGGGTGTAGGGTAACCACTTGACCCCCTCTTAACATATAATTATAAATATGTGTTTCACAATTTTATCATTCACTATTCATGCATTTTTTTAATATTGTTATTTAAATATTTCACTCTAAAATATGTATTTATATATGCTTGAAAAATTTCTTTATTTCCTACTATATTTGGTCATATGTTTGAATTTGGTTGTCATACTTAAAAGTAATATTAGAGATACATTTTAAAGAATTACACTATGGAGAAGATCATTAGAATATGAAATATTAGGCCTTGGGGTTCAAAAATTCTTCTTATGGGTGGAGTAAGGTTTGAATAAATTATTTTGCATGTGACTCATTCAAATTGAAGATTGATTTTATGTTTTGTCTTTTGAGTTTTAAGTTCTTTTTAGGACCTTCATCTAGCAATTTCAACTCTATGCTAGAATATTTGTGCCATGAAATTTCAAGAAAAATCTACAAGTTCTATGTTGATCCACACCCAAAATCATGCATCCCCAACTTTGTCACGATCCTCAACTATGTAGCTCACACTACAACTCACATCTTGACTTGTAACCATGGTTATATTTTCCATCCCTAAATTTTACACCTTCATGCATCCTTCTATATTTCATTCCATTCTATTTCTCTACACCTTTTCCATAACTCTTTAATTCTACTTATAGATTTTTGTCTTTCATCTTATACTCAGTATCAACAAGCATATGTATCTATAATGGCTTCTATATCTATATTTTTCATTGTCCTTGGTCACACCCTATTGTCCATCATTCCTTGCTTTAGTGTCATTGTTAGTTTTCTATGCGAACATCTATCCATTGCATTTAGATTTTGTGTCATAAACTCATTGCATGCATATAATCTTGTGCACTTAGACATAATCCTATTTAGTGTATTGGATTATGCTTCATTTTTTCACTTTGTCCACTTTAAAATTTGTGCCCACTACTTGCATAATCTTTTGACCCGAACTATATTTGAACCCTTGATTATGTGTCCTACTTGTAAATTAAATCGCAACATCATTGCCAATTCTATGTAGCAACTTACAAAATTGTGTCTCAGTTAGACTAAATCCCAAGATTTCCTATAATATGACATTGTCATAAGGATCCTAATTATATAATTTGTTCTCATAATTTTTTTGTGAGAAATCAAATTTTGGAAAAATAAAAATTTGAGGATTCAAGAATATGTAAGTTGATGTGACTTAATTTTTTTTTTGACAACCATCGAGGGCGATGGAAAACCCTAAACTAATATTGGAAGTTAACCATCTCAAGAACGAGATGAACAGCATATAGGACACCTTGAGTCAACAATTGGATTATTTTATGCAAGAGGTGAAATTGATGGTTCGGCACAAAACACAATTGACTCAACAAATGACACATTTGATCTAAAAGATGACCCATGTTGATCTTTTATAGAATGAAAGAGAATCAAATACTTCTTGTATCCTATGGATTGCTTGGTTTGCAACTAGGACTTTCCAATATATTGATGTTCAAATTACCCAAAGTGAACAATGCCAAGCTAGGTACACTATGGTCAAACAATATTGAAAGACAATATTTATTGTGGAAGATTTTTTGGATGTAAATCATGTTTTAGTTTTTACATGTTTCTAATGTTTTGAGTGGACACTCCACCCATCATTAGAGGATAAATAATAAGCTTATAATGTATTTTAATCAGTTGATGATGGGTGGAATGTCTAGTTGAAACATTATGCTCAATTCAAAACTAAAACATACTTTACATCCATAAAACATTCCATAATTATTCAAGAAACTATGAAAATATACATGCTTAGACATATTTATATGAGTCCAACACCAAACAATGAAATCAATATCTCTACAATAGACTGAATGTATCTAGATGGTTCTACCCATGACTAGTTTAATATATGTTGGACCCCCTAAATGTTAAAAGGATTGCATTCAAACGACAATTGTTTAAATCAAACTTTGTCAAAACATTCTTTACCGAGGAAAAAAATACATCTTCAACTTACTTTCCCACCTTCAACAAATAGAAACAATGGAAGATTACACAAGATAATGGGAAATTCCAAGTACTTGAATTTCAAATATACCCAATGATATGATACTAATAATTTATGTTGTGGGTTTAAAAGGAGAAGAATGAAATAAAATACGTATGTGGATAATATCCTTTTTCAAATAAGTCAACCAATGCTAAGTTTGTTGGAGCACGATTGCCGCTACATTAAAACCTGCAGGCATTAATTTCTGACATAGTCTCCAAAGTTAGGATCCATTAGAGGGGGGTAACCCATGTCGTGAAACTCAAGGGGAGTGCTGGACGCAAATTCCAACAATATTTCCCCATTATTACCCAAGTGAGTTTCAAACCCGAGACCTATTGCTATGATACCATTTGTTGGAGCATGATTGTTTTTAGACCAAAACATGTAGGCATTGATCTTTGATGCAATCACCAAAGTTAGGATCCATGAGAGGGTGTTAACCCATGTTGTGAAACTCATATGGAGCACTCGACGTAAACGCCAACAAATTTGATTTAAAATAAGCTCCTTAGTTAGCAAAGAGTGTGCTTTAGTCCAACAAGGAGAGTCAATAGATATGTACCATTGCACCGACATGAATGCCAATGTTCAAATTGAGAAAAAAAAGATAAAGAAGGATTATACAAATTTAAGGATGATCGAGTCCCACGTAACACATGTAAGGTCCAAAATGATGAAAATGTAAAAATATCTAGCTCTAATGGCCTAATTATATTAAGTCATGGGTACTATGGGTATCATAGGAGCATCTAATTTGAGCATATGTGTTGGTAATAACTCCCGATTCGATTATTATTCGAATCGAAATGCCTATATTTATACAAATCACATGGCGGTTGGGTTTCACCTTCCGCTCAGCCTGTTTGGCTTCCTACTATTTATTTATTTATTTATTTACATTATATAACCCTAACGGATTATATTCTAACAATCCCCCTCTTAATCCGAAGGGGTGTTCGTAAGTCCGAGCATGTTTCTGAACCTTTCAAACTTTTCTCGTCCAAGCGCTTTGGTGAAGATGTCTGCAACTTGATCATTTGTGGAACAATGTCGAAGATGGACTGTCTTGGCTTCTACATGATGTCGAATCAAATGATACTTTGTGTTGATGTGTTTGGTTCGATCATGGAATCTAGGATTCTTAGCCAGCTTGATTGCAGAAGTATTGTCGACCAGTAATGGAGTGGAGTTCACTTGTTTTTCTTGCAAATCTTCAAGTATCTTCCTGAGCCATACTATTTCTTTCGTTGCTTCAGCTGCAGCCACGTATTCTGCTTCTGTTGTTGAATCTGTCGGAACTGATTGTTTGTGTGATCTCCATGAGACAGCTGCTGATCCAAGACTCATAGTGTATCTAGAAGTTGATACTCCTGTCTCCTTATCGCCATCAAAATCTGAGTCTGAGTACCCAATAAGTTTGAAGTCATCCACTTTAGAGTACTTGAGTCCAACGTCTTGAGTCCCCTTCAAGTATCTTAGAACCCTCTTTGCAGCTGACCAGTGTCCTTCACAAGGTTTATGCATGAACCTTGAAAGTATGCCAACAACATAAGAAATATCTGGTCTAGTTGTTGTAAGGTAGATAAGACTTCCTACAAGTTGTCGATACTTGGTCGCATCTTCAAATTCTTTTCCTTCGCTTGATGTGAGCTTCATTTTCTGTTCCATTGGAGTAGATATAGGATTGCAATCTGTCATGGAAAATTTGTTTAGTAGTTCTCCAACATATTTTTTCTGAGATAGGAATATGTACTTAGGATGTTGAGTGACTTGAATTCCTAAGTAATAGTGGAGATGTCCCATATCAATCATTTGAAAGATCTTTTTCAAATCTTTCTTTATGGATGATATATAGCTCTCATTGTTCCCTGTCATCAAAAGATCATCTACATACACCACAAGATACACA
>LPNX010822848.1:238189-250286 GCA_001517045.1 Pseudotsuga menziesii
CGGAAGGTTTACTAGCATCTTGGTCATCTTTCTTCTGGTTGTGCTTGTCTTTGATGGAGTCCCATGAAGCCCAACATTGAACTGATGTGTGCCCAGTCTTTCCACAACGCTTGCATTGCAAATCTGATCTTTTGTTTCTGCCCCCTCTACCTCTGAAATTTCTTCTTCCTCGTCCTCTCTTGCTGCAATCTCCCTTGGAAGGGTCTTTGGATTGGTCTTTTCCAGCTAGGGCAGCACCAATACTAGATGCCAAAGAGTGCATATTTACAACTGTTAGTGTAATTTACAATAATGAACTTGATATGACAAAGAGAAATAGAAAAAAAATAATAACCTTGCAGGTCTACAGTCTCTGCCAAGGTGAATACAATGCAAGCTTCAGGTGAGCATACACAAGCTTCTTCAATACAAATTATATCAGTCACTATCAGTATATCAGTCTTCAAAGCATATATCATAAATTAGGGTTTTTACATTCCCATCAGTCGCAAGTAAATACTGCAGCAATATTTAAAATACTTCTTACAGCCTTCTGATAAGAATGTCTCAAATCTCAGCATCCATTACACAGTCTTCAGCAGTCTTCTAATGCACACAGTAGCAGATACCAACTTCAAAATGCTTATTCAACCAGAGTCTTTACACGTTCCACCAACAATATTCACGCTCTTGAAAAAGGCTCTACATCAACATTTTATTGGTCACGCCTTCGCATCAAGCAGATCATACCTCCACGTTGTTTCTACAGCTTTCACGTAAATATTATATATCCAAAAAGCTCTGGAAATAAACAAAATTTCTTCAGCTCTTAATAGTAAGCAGCCACGGAACTCAAATTACAAGATACTTCCATCAAACCAAGTCAATTTGACATGACCGAATCAATCATGTTCTTCAACTTTAAAAATTTATAATAACTGGTGGATATAGTAGCTCCAGTGGCAGCTCATATATGGTGGAGGCATCTCACAAAACAGATTATTAATAGCTGGTGGATATAGTAGCTCTAGTCGCAGCTCATATATGGTGGAGGCTTCAAATATTAATTGTTGTGAAACATACAGACTACTCTTTCAATCCCACAAAGAAGATACATGGAGTCTCTTCACAGCTTCAAGTGCAGTCTTTGTGATGAAAAAATATTCAAAATAAAGCTTTAATCTTCAACCAGGATGTGAAGTGCATCATACAGTCACAATTCATCAATAGCAGCCACGATATCACGATTCACGCAAACATCTAGGGTTAATTTTATTTTATTTTGTATTCCAATGGTCACAAGTAATACAACACAAAGTTTTACCTCCAGGCTTACATGGAAATCGCAGCCTTCAACGTGACTGAGTAAAAAAAACTCCTTCAAGCTTCATGAATAGAGATTCCAATTTTTAATATTTGTTGTTTACCGAACCGCCCTTGACAATCTTTTTCCACTCTCTAAACTGAGAATCGTTGCAGCCGATTGAGAAACGAGATTGTAGTTGTTGTTTGGACAACATTGCAGATAAGCCAGAGGTCGCAGCTCACAGCTCGCAGGTCACACGCTGGTTGCAAGTCGTAGCCTGAAAGAAAGAGTGTTTTCTCCTTACCAAATCACAACGCAGGCCTCTCGATATCAGCAATCCAACGCTGAAGAAAGGGACTGTCACCCAAAACTTCACGTGATTAGGGTTCTAGATCCAAACTTTGCAAGAAAATTAGGGTTCCCATGGCGCCATACTATCATGAAGTTGAAGAGAAACCACGCTCACATGGAATTCTTCAAGATCTTGCTGAATCGCAGGATGACCTTGGCTTCTTTATTCTCACACAAATCGGAGGATGACCATCTCTCACACAAATCGCAGTTGGAGGATACTAGACTTCACACAGAAAAGGGAAAGAACCAGCGATATTCATTCTTCACGCAGTCAAAGATCAGCGAGCTTCTCATTTCAATCGTAGCTCCACATTCAGGCGCGAGCTCCACGCAGGTCGCAGCTCACAGCTCCATGCAAATGTAAAATGGGTGGATACAACCTCCACGCTTAGAGCAGTCTTTGAATTCAGCTTCTTCCTTGAATCGCCACTACGCAAGATATCAACGCAACACCACTGAGATATCAATGCAACGAAGAGAACAGTCTTCACAGTCTTCACAACGCATGATAGAAAAAAACAAGATTTATGATGGTAACATCACAGAACTTGCTGAGAGTGACGGGAATACAGGAAGCTAGAGATCACAATGGCGTGAGGGGAGTGGTGAACTGCAGGTGAGCTGGGTGGAATTTTAGCATAGAAGACACGGTGCCCAGCAGGGATGGGGAATGAAGAGGCGGCTAGCAAAAATTAGGGTTAGGTATTTCAAAAATTTTAGCAGAGAATAAACGCAGGCGGGAGGAGTAACGCATACACTGCATGCGACTCGACTGGCAGACTGATGGAGCAGTCTGGCAATGGACTGGCAAGCAGAATGCCAGGAATGGGCAGAAATGCAGCAGGAGTTATGGCAGACAGCCCTGCTCTGATACCACTTGTTGGTAATAACTCCCTATTCGATTGTATTACATAGCCAAATGCAAATATTTATATATTACAATGCGGCGGTTGAGAACCAGCCGTTTCATCTTCCTATGCATCTATTCATATTCGTATTTATTATTTATTTACAATAATCCCTAACGGATTATATTCTAACAGTTTCATTCAGTTCTTCAAAACAGTCTTTTCTAAATGTCATGTGTGATGTTGCACCAGTATCAAGCAGCCAACAATCTTTATAAGATGAAAGAGAAGTCATTTCATTAAATCCAAGATTACAATGTGCAACAATACATTTATTAGAATATTTACTAGCATCTTGGTCATCTTTCTTCTGGTTGTGCTTGTCTTTGATGGAGTCCCACGAAGCCCAACACTGATCTGATGTGTGCCTAGTCTTTCCGTAACGCTTGCACTGCAAATCTGATCTTTTGGTGAAGTTATTTCTGCCCCCTCTGCCTCTGAAGTTTCTTCTTCCTCTGCCTCTCTTGTTGCAATCTCCCTTGGAAGGGTCTTTGGATTGGTCTTTGCCAGCTAGGGCAGCACCAATACTAGATGCCAAAGAGTGCATCTTTACAACTGTTAGTGTAATTTACAAAGAGAAACACAAAAAATAATAACCTTGCAGGTCTACAGTCTCTGCCAAGGTGAATACAATGCAATTTTATAGCAAATATATCAATAGATACAAAATATATCACTGTCAGTCATACACAGGCTTATATAGGTCTGCAATATATCAATCTCAGTCATATATCGATCTGCAATATATCAATCTCAGCCCAATCCAGACTTTGCAAGAAAAAATAGGGTTTACTTCAAAAAAATTAGGGTTCACTTCAAAATTCACGCAGCATATATATGATCAACGCATATATATATGATCAACGCAAATTATCTCTCCAGCGCACAGTTTCAGATCGAAAGGAGAAAACCCATCATTTAGATGATTATGCACAACAAAAGGCCTGCAGCACAGGTCGCAGCTCCATTGCCTTGGAAAACAACATAAATAACAAGCCACCGAATTCAATTAATTGGGGCTCCTCCTCCTTGGTAAATCCAAAGCAGAGTGACAGCCAACTGTTGAGAAAATGGCGTTGGGGTCTGAAGATTTATGCTGCTGATGGTGTCGAGCGTAGATGGTAAATCCAACGCAGCAAGCATACAATGTAGCAAATTGTAAATTAGATGAGGGGGAATCAATTTTGTACACCACTTTCCTGCACTCAGAGCTGTATACCACATAAAAATCAGCCAGAACGCGTCCTCATCCTCAGCCAGAATGCATCCTCTATTCCAGAAATCGCAGCCTCTTCACGCAGGCTCTCCACAGTGATGGTGATGGTGCACAGCTCGTGATGGTGCACATTTATATCAACGCAGCCTCAACCAAGGGCAGACTGATAGGTATTATGCAGTTTACAAGTCGCATTCTTCAAGTCTTCAAGTCCCAGCAGTATTCTCACAAACGCAGCATTATTCTTCAAATGAGATATGGTGTGTGGCAATTATTTTCAACTTAACTCTTCAACGCAGTATTACTATATAATAATAATACTGCTTCTATGCTGCTGCAGCAACATCCAGAGCCCAGAGATCGCCGAAGCTCCAAACTCTGGTTCTAAGACAAGGGGGCATGAAAGGAAACCAGCATATATCAGTCACAATGGTTCAACGCAGATATAAACTCCACGCACAGCATTCACATCTCCACGCAGTAGTGCTTTCACGCTGTAGAAGGTACTAAATCTACACTTCACGCCGTGAGTCTCTTCTCCACGCAGGAATTAGGGTTTACACAGCTCCAACGCAATGTATACCAGTCTTCAACGCTTCACCATTCACGCTTTCACGCACAGCTTCACGCAGGCTCCAGCATTCAGGTCTCCACACAGGTTCTGGCTCAGTCATATCAATCTTCAGTCTTCAACGAAAGAAGTCAAGAGTCTTTAACGCAGCAAGAGTCTTCACGCCGGCAACAATCTCTCCACGCAGGCAGCTCCACATTCAACACCAAACCTCCTTCTAGCGCCACAACAAACTCAAGCAGAAAAATAGGGCAAAAATAGGGTTTATGCGTTTACCTCCACGCAAAGGAATGATGCCAAAATTCTTTCACAAAGCAACTCTTTCACACAGCAACATATATTCATGTCTCAATACTCTAGAAACACTGTAAATACAGCGAAGGCAGCAGTCCTTCAGCTTACCTGTGCTGTGAATCACATGCAAATGATAATTCCGATACTAGCAGTGAATCAGACGACTCACCCATTACAACTGTGGCTCGCCGAAGAATTTATGATACAGTCAATGCAAATAGGGATGAGAAGCTCACATTCGAGGAGATCCATGGATTCTTAAACAAACTCGGAATAAAGATGTCGGATAAAGATGTGGAAACAATCGTTGGCCCGCTATCTACCAGCGAGGATGGCAGTTTCAAATTTAAGAAATTTGTTTCATTATACGAATCGCTGTACCAGGATATCAAATTAAGAAGAGAGCAGTCTCCAACGTACGCAGCAGAGAGCAGTCTCCAACGTACGCAGCAATATCAACAAATAATGGAGCGACGGGGAATGAAGAGCGGCCAGCAAAAATTAGGGTTAGGTATACACTGAAAATAACGCAGAGGCAGACTTAATGGTGGATTCTCACAAAAACATTGTGAATATTATTTTAGACTCAATCCACAACGTAGGTCTGGAGGAGAAACGCACGCAGCTGGTAGACTGACAGTCTGGCAAGCAGAATGGCAGCGCTCTGATAACACAGGCAGAATGGCAAGCATGCAATGCAGCTAGGAGTTATGGCAGGCGGATAGCCAGGCTCTGATACCACTTGTTGGTAATAACTCCCGATTCGATTATTATTCGAATGCAAATGCCTATATTTATACAAATCACATGGCAGTTGGGTTTCACCTTCCGCTCAGCCTGTTTGGCTTCCTACTATTTATTTATTTATTTATTTATTTACATTATATAAACCTAACGGATTATATTCTAACAATATGTAATTGGATTAAAGCCATACATCCAGAATGGATTAAGTCTACATGATATATCGGGAAAGGAGACAACCATACATAAGGCAAAGGCCACATACAAGAAATTGGAAAGGTGGTCATTACAAAGATTTGAAAAGATTTATGCAAGACATAATTTACCTCAATACTCAGATGCAAGTAATCCTGAATAATTACCACCACATGTTATTTTTTATTTAGATCTGATTAGTTCATCTAGGATCTTTATCTGAAAGAATAACAAGTACAACAACATGCATACTATATAAAAGATACACGAGACACATAGATTTTCACCGAGGAAACCATAAAGGAGAAAACCCTGAAAATTTCCTCAAAATAGTAAGATGATCAAATCTAGTAATAAGACGTATTCAACATCTATCTATCTCTCCTCCTAATCCAGATGGAGATCGGTGGCCACCCACCTATTCCACTAGCTCAAAACAATTGTCCATTGTGGCAATTTCCTAGTTATTTTTCTACAGTTTTTTGGGTCCTAAACTTCTGGGGCCGTTTTGAGGCCCTAAACGATATTTTTTGGAGATTTAGGGGCAAATGGTTGCCATCGGTTGGCATTTGGCTGACCAAAAGTTGTAAATCTTAGACATACCTTTCCAACGAGCTATTGAACGCCCAAATCAGAGATCGTATGCAAAAGTTATGACCCCGGGAAGTTGACTGTTCAACTTACCACCTTGGGCTGGCAAACTTTATGACGGTTCATCTTCTAGAGTTACGTTTTGGACTTTTGGGGTTCTCACCTCATTCTTATTATAAATAGGCCCCTTTGGCCTCATTTTGTATTCAACTTGGCACGGATGAGCGTAGCAGCCACATCTCTTCTCAGAGATAGCTACCACCATTCTAGCAATTGTATTACAGTTTGTTCTATTTCAGCCATTTAATAGAATATGTGTTTATTGTATCTCTGTTATCTTTACAAAATGTCTGTGATTATGATTCTATATATGTTCTTTCATTTCGTTCACACATAAATCTGGATCACCTCCTTTGTCTCTCTCTCTCTCTCTCATTTGAACTTGAGAGTGTGAGGTGTGTATAAATGAGGGAGAGCGCCTCCCTATTTATACCTTTCAAGTGACTAACTAAACATGAGACTAGGGCCCACTCGTCTCCCCTAACAGGGCCGACTTCTCCTAAAGAGACTCCAAATACACATTACATGATGTTACATAGGGGACTATTGCCCCGACTTACAACAGAGGTTGTACCTCAAGGTATAGACACAATTAAGACATCCCAAAAGGAGGTAAACACATCTCCAATGGGGGTACAACAACATACAATGATAATATACATCATAATATCTTCTGAAGTTACATATACATCAACACTCCCTCTTAACTACAAATGTATTCTCTCTCTTCTATAGTCATCAACACATATGGTCAAGTATTCATCATGGAGTCATAGATTCATCATCGTAGTTGCTACCATCATCATCTTCTAATCGATCATCAAATGGTATTATTTTTCATTGAAAGTTTCTACAGATTTGGCCCTCTCTCGACTGGGTGTAGTCCTAGTCCTCATCTAGGTATTCATCACATCTCGAGCAATCCATCTTGCAGGAACGGTTCAGGAGCTTCTTTACATTGCCACGACAATAACTTGCATCTCCTACCTTCATCTCGTCGTATCCAAATTATCTCTTTTGTCCTACAAAAACAAAACAAAGAACAAAGCTTTAGATGCAGACCACCTGCATTCTTTCACCATAGGAGTAAGCCAGGATATTTTCACGTCATTAAGAAAAACCACAACTTCTACTATGCGAGAATCACCTAGGAGCACACTCAGTGCATTACATCTCTACACAGCCAACCTCCATTCTACCAGTAAAGAGAAAACCACCTAGGTGCACCTCTCATGCTTCATGACCTTATCATTTCATCATGGGAACACACACACACACACACACACATGTAAGAACTGATTACGACCAAACAACCTTCTACATCAAGACCTTTTACGTTCCAGGTCAACCTCAAGGGCTTATTACATCTAAACAACCTATGTCTAAGATCTTTTATGTCCAGATAACCTTAGGGGCATATTACATTTGAGTAACCTGCATAACACACCAGGGCTCTTTTTACACTTAGAAAACCCACAAGACTTAATACATTCGAGTAACCTACGTATCATGCTAGGGATATTTTTACACTCGAATAACCTAGTATCACTGGACTGATTACGTCCAACGATAACCTGCGAGCTTCGCCAGGACTGATTACATCTGAGGAGAACCTTTAGTATTGATTATGTCCAAGAATACTATTTCACCAGGATTTTTCTTGCTCGTACAACCTGTCTCATTTCCCATGTGAGATATTATGCATCAAATATTTCTATCATAGAAACACATCAAGACTGATTACATCTAAGGATAACTTGTGAGCTTCACCAGGACTTATTCAAGGATAACCTATGGGACTGATTATGTATGAGCAACCTACGATCTTCGCCGATATGTTACACTCAGACAACCTAACTCTCTAGCTATGTTAGAACACATCAATCCCTTTTTTGAGGGGTCTCAATCTGGATCACACCTAGTCTTTCTCTGAAGTACTCAGACTTCACTCTGGCTAGAGTCTTGGTCAACACATCAGTTATCTGCTCCTCCGTTGCCACGTATTGGAGCTTCACTACTCCTCTCTGCACCATATCCCTGATATAGTGGAACTTGATCTCAATGTGATTCGACTTGTCATGGTGCACTGGGTTTTTCGACAGCTTCACGTAACTATGATTGTCCCAGAAGATACAAGTCATGTCCAATTGGATATCAAACAAGTCAGACAGTAGCTTTCGCAGCCACACTGCCTCGCAACTAGCCGAGCAAGCCGCAACATACTCTTCCTTGACTATACTCAGCGCCACACATGATTGCTTCATGTTGAACCAGGAGATCATGCCAGATCCCAAACTGAAGCAACAACTGGAGGTGCTCTTCCTGTCAGTGGTGCTACTTGCCCAATCTGAATCAACATAATCGTGTAGGTTAATCTTCTTATTCACATCATATTTGGGCCCATAATCCATTGTACCTTTTAGGTACATCAAAACATGCTTTGCAGCTATCAGGCGAGCATGTCTTGGATCCATCAGGAACTAGCTTAGGGTGTTCACCACAAAGCATATGTATGGTCTCGTATTTGTCAAATACATTAATGATCCAATCATCTGAAGATACATCATGGCATAAACTGACTTAGATGAAGCATCACTCAGAAGATTCAAGTTAGATTCCATAGGTGTGGTTATTTCCTTGCAATCCAACATTCTGAATCTCTTAAGAATATCCACTGCATACTTTCCTTGACTAAAGAAAATCCCATATGTACTCTGCCACACCTCCATGCATAAGAAGTAGTGCATCATACCTAGGTCTTTCATCTCAAACTTTGTAGCAAGTCTCCTCCTTGCATCTTTAATGAATTCCTCATCACCTATTAGAAACAAGTCATTGACATATATCAGAAGAATCACTGGTCTTTTGTCTTCCACCATGAAGTAGAGGTTAGAATTCACTTTACTCTTGGTACATCCCAAGCTCATTAGGAAGCTATCCATCCTATCGTACCATGTCCTTGGTGCTTATTTCAATCCATACAAGGCCTTCTTCAATTTGCACACATGGGTCTTCCTGTCATGTGTCTCGAATCCAGTGGTTGTACCAAGTACACTTCCTCCTCGACTACACCATTCAAGAAAGTTGTCTTGACATCCATTTGGTGTATTTTCCATTTCATATATGCTGCCAATGCAAGTATAGTCTTAATGGAAGTGTACCTTGCCACGGGTGAAAATGTCTCTTCGTAGTCTATGCCTTAATTTTGTGAGAAGCCTCATGCTACAAACATTTCCTTGTATTTCTTGATGTTTCCATCTGCAACATGCTTGATCTTGTAGATCACTTTGAATTCACGACATACTTCTTCTCCGGTCTCAGAACTATCTCCTAGACATCATTCTTCATGATCAAATGATATTCCTCTATCATAACATCCTTCCATTCTTTCTTTTATGTAGCCTCTTCATAGCTGGAAGGTTCTTTGTCAATAATGTCACATAGCAGGGCCACATAGCTATTATAGGGATTTCCCCTCTTTCTCTCTCTATGTATTCCTTCTGGAGTGCCATAACTTTCAGCTTCTCGTATGAGCTCCCGTGCCCATGTTGGTTTCCTCTTGTGGGAGTCCTTCTCGAGGATTGTCTCTACTGGTTCTTGTTGTTTCGTCATGTCATGGTATTCATGGTATTCTGGAATTGCTTCTCCAATTTCCATATCTTGGACTCTCTTCTCTTCATGTTCCTTGACCTCTTGAAAAGATGTCCTCCTGGATCTGAAGTATGTCGAGTCTTCATTAAAGGTTACATCTTTACTGATGTCAACCTTATTGAATCTTGGGAAGTATATTCAGTAGGCCTTTGATGTATCACTGTATCCTGTGAATATACCTTTCCTCCCAGAAGGATTGAGCTTGGCCCTTTTCTCCTTTGGGATATGTATGTACACCGGGAAACCAAATATTCTCAGGTGTCTAACTTCTGGTTTCTCTGATGAGAAAGCCTCTTAAATTCAAATATTCTCCAATATATGATTAAATTCATCTCTAAAGATCCTACTAAGCTGGTCGAAAATATTTTAGCATTCCAAAGTCTTGCAAAGCCTAGACAATTCCTAGAATTCAAGCCATCGAAGTAATTACTCAATCATATTCCAACCAATAGATGGGATAATAAACTTCTTAAGGATATAAAACAACCAACTGTCAAATAGATGAGACATTTTGTTCAAATAGAACATGGACATTCCCCTTTTGATCCAAAGAATGAAAGGGTCAAAAATATGTTCAACTGGGATATATACTCCGATCCCATGGATGCAAAATATAATAGGGATAACATTCTCTCACAAAAAAAGAACATGGAAAGAAATGGAGAGAATATATGAAGCATAATAATAAATGAATTTGTTTCTATTTATTTTTCAAACAAAATGATACTATAGAATTCCAAATGCGGACATCGTCTTCTTTCTCTGGATCAAACTTTGGCCCTAAGTGGATAAGTCCAGAAGGAAATGAAATAAAAACACAGTATCCCTTGCCTCTTTTTAAGCCTTTGAAATCAGAGGAAGGTGACTAGAAGTCCTTATCCAATCCTATTGTCATTCAGGTGAAGGAAAGGACACTTCAATAGAAAATGTCTTCGAGCAACAAAAATGGAGCAATATAGCTCTTAAAGGTCTAGTTCAATTCACTATTTCATCAAACCAGATTACAAAGAAAGAACATATAGACTCCATTCAATTCAACGCAAATGATCTGGTAGAATCTGCAGACTATTTGAAAGAAACAATTGACCAAAAGCTAGACAAAATCGAGATGGTCATTGAACATACAACAGACAGTCAGATAGGAGAATCAAGAATCCTATCATAACATATTGAAAGAATAGAATCAATGAATAAAAAAATAGAGAAAAGAACTAAGAATCTTAAATAAGAAAATATAGGTACCGAAAAAATGAAAATTTCTAAGTTTCCTCTTGTTCAAAAGTTCCCCAGTCATTTTCTGAAAGAAATAATGGAAATTGAGAAGAAACCAGAGACCCGCAAAGTAAAGTTTGACAAATAATTCCAAGGCAAAAAAAACACTATCATTGGTGGTGTATGGATATTCTTCATGATAAAATAATTCCAAGGCCAAGCACAAACCTATATTTCCTATGAGATATTACTTGCACACCAGTCCAGACCTAATGTCCCTGACTAGATTAACAAAGTTAGGACTGAATACAGAAGAGAATTCTAGAAAGGCATTATTTATGAATGTAAGTTACATGGGATGTCAGAATATCAGGTAGTTGATATGATTATGATTCACCATATGTATATATGTTATAGAACATACCTCACACTGGGAAAACAAAACCCTGTTGATGTAAGGAATGCAATAATAGCAATCCTGCTGAAAATTCTGAAAGTTTTTGTAAACGACAAATAGGTGATAGCAGTGGGGCTTTAGTAAGTAAGAACCAAGCAATTGAATGTGCTAATTTGGCAATGTCTAGGGTTTCCTCATGAACCTTAGGTGGTATTATGAAGTCTAGAGGAGATCAAATTTATTTGGAATTTGTTTTAGTGACTAGGGTTTCTCTTGTGGAGGAGACATTGGTGATGATACCTTTTCTTTTTTCTCTCTTGGTTGTTCACTTATACTTGATCTGTGTGTAGATCACTAGGCTGTGGCTTAGAGGTTGGAACAGGAGGCTACCATCCAAACAGCTTAGATTCAAGCATTGGTGACTGTAGAGCCTTTCTCCGTGTGTGTGAGAAGCTATTTGACCTATTGTAAATGGTGTCCCTCTGTCATCAAAGGGGCTTATCGCAGGTCCAACAAGCCAAAATGGTCTTAGGATACTTTATCCTTATATAATATTGCACGAAAAAAATGCATTTGCATAAATTACAGGGACAATGATGTATACCTATAGCAAAGATAT
>LPNX010822848.1:250391-286763 GCA_001517045.1 Pseudotsuga menziesii
CAGAATCACAACCAGTAAACTAAATGAAACCCTTAAATTCAACATGATTTTACACAACAAAAAAATGCATAAATTATAGAGACAAACCTTGATCAAAATGGAAACAAACATACTAAACCCAATATAACCAAAAATAGTAAGAACTCACATTTTCTCCTCTTGTGACACATCTATTCAAGATGCACAGGAATCAAGCATTGTCTTATGTTATATGTAAAAGTAATGTTTCTGAATGCAAAGATGCCATACTCAAGTAGCGAGTTTCAGTCAACAAGCACAAACCCACCACTAACCCACTACATCCATATCGAATTATAAAACATAGACCCATAAGGAGGAAAGATATGCTCAATAATATCAGTTAGCCCCAGAACGGTGTGTATACATTGTACAATGAAAAATTCATATGAATACAACAAGCTACCAACTAAGCACAAAAACATTGCCCACACTCATTTTGCTTTCCAATTAAACTATGACAAAAATAAATGCCTAGATGAATAATGTATAAAAGAACTCTTTAACAGACTTACCCTAAACCCCTGGAAAACGTTCTACCCTATGTTTGTATGAGTTTGATGGGCTCACCCACCTAGGCGGATGTGGAATCTCTAGCTAAAGAGCTCGAGGTTCAGGGCATCCCTAACGTTGCACGTGTGTTATTCGGTTACCCTTTCTTTGAGTTTGAATCCCATCCCTTTTTTGATGAATACCCTGTACCGAGATCCAACATAATTAGTTTCAGTAGTAGAAGCAATTGATCTTGTCGTTGCAGCACCAAGGAAGAAGGGAATTGAGCCAGGCTACGCCACTCCCACGCCACAACCGACAACAAAGCTACCCTATGCTCCAAACCCAACAACACTGCAAACCCATGAAAACCAGGAAAACCCAATGCTTTCCCTCCTCCAACACTGCAAACCCACGAAAACTAGAAAAACCCTATGCGTGCATATGGCAAAGGAACGACAAATGGAAAATGTTTACAATAAAAAAGGTCCCAACATATTGGGTGTTTATATAATAAATAAAATAATCCCTTTTACCCTTAATATAACATCAATATATTGGTTTGAAATTTTTTAATTTTTTACCCCCCAATATGAACGAACGTGTTATCATATTGGTCCCTTAGTGACGCCTCGTGATGCACAATATATTACAATGGAAGGCCATGGGCATGGCCATATTGCAGAAGACTTCCAACTTCCTTTTAGAGCTACAGTGTCATCATATCGGCCAAAAAAACACTTGTCCTCACCTGATGAGAAGGAGAAAGCAGTTCCGGTTCTAAAATATGGAAGGGCTAAGGATGGTCATCAATCACCAGTTTCAGAGGCTTTGGAATTGATTCAGAATCCTTCTAAGGATGTCCTTTAATATATCGTTCCAATCACATTTGCAATGAGTGAAGATCACGTCTCGGAGAAAGTATCCCTATCCTCAACCAAATATTTCACCTTTGCATTGAAAAGGAAATGTCGTTGGAAGCCTTTATATCGATTTCTTTTTAGAATTTCTCCATGTTTGATTCTTTCCCTATTCCCACTACCTATTATTCTCCCCTTGAATTTCCTAACCTATCATCCTCCCTCCTAGTGTGTGTTGCAATTTTCCTAAGTAATTGGGTACCTTCAACAAGCCCTCCCCCTCTAGTCACTGTTGAATTGTATTCCTCTATGGATTTGAAGGCCTCACCCATTATATATACCTCACAAAATCAAGCGGTGGAATCCTAGATTTCAAATCCCTTTACGGTGGGTGGTTTGGGTCAAAATCCTAGCAGTAAGACAAGTGGGAGAGGCTGAGAAAGAAAATCACATTTCTCTATTGCTTAAGAAATGGCACAGACTAATGTGGTAATTGGAAAACAAAACTCCAAAGATATGGCACTTAGAGAATTGAAATCGCTTTCAGGGTTTCCAAATGAAGGAAATCTCCTTTAACTGTAGGGGTTTTACGAGCTCATCTAAAAAATCATCGAAGCGGCTGGAGGATGCTACTTGCCCAAATGCCCTTCTTCTTCATGAAACAATGGGAGAGGGAGACATTATTTCACTTTCTCTAGAAGCTCTTTTTAGAGGCCAGTACTTCACAATGATTGATGTTAGGGGTCGGTCTGGTGGATTGGCCATTGGATGGAACCCTACGGTGGTTGAGGCTATTAAATTTTGGAGGTTCACATCAAGAATGGGTCTGGAATTGTTTTATGAAGAGCTAGGGATGAAGGCTCTAATTCTAAATATTTGTGGGCATTATGCAACTGAAGAACATTTTTGGAATTCATTAATGGGTAAATCATTTATAAACTCAAATGCCATGATTATAGGGGGATACCTAAACTTCTCCTTGGGAGCAACTAAAGTTTAAGGGTCCAATGTTGTTTCTGATCCTTTGATGAATTTTTTTATTCACACTTTAGAGATCAAAGGTCTCTTGGATTTAAACCCAGTGGAACTGAAGCCATCTTGGAGCAATAAATAATTGGGGGGAAATTGGATTGCTAATAGACTTGATCACTTCCTGGTTTCTGAGGCTTTGCTTGACTCTTCGATGAGGATGAGGTAGTGGGTTTTGTGTAGTGGAGAGTCATACCACTTTCCCATTATATTGGAAATTGAAAGAAAGGGGAAAAAACCAGGGAGCCCTTTTAAATTCAATTCAAGATGGCTAAAAGATAGTTCTTATCAAGATTTGGTAAAAGGAACATGGATGCTTTTTTATCATAATGTCTCTCTATCAACTGTTGTTCAATTTTCTAAAACAAGTTACCTTGGCTTGAGCCAGTTAAAAAAAGGAAAGAATCAAAAGGGCTTTAAAGAACTTTGAAGGTGCTCTTCAAAAAGTATATGACTCCGATGGTGAGTGTTATTGTTCAATCGAGTCTAGGGAGCATCTGGTTTTTTCTATTAGGAAAATATTGTCTGAGAATGAGGAAGAATGGTGGTTTAAGAGCCCTTTGGTTGGAATGTGGTTATGAAAATTCAAAGTTTTTCTAGGCTTGTGTTAAGGGCATGAAATTGACAAATACAATTTGGAATCTCAAAAACCAAGAAGGTGAAGTAGTCTCATCATTTGAGGGTCTTGTAAAAATGGGAAAAAACCATTTTAAATTATTGTTCAAAGTGCAGGAAGAAACTTCCATAGAGGAAATTTAGAATTTATCAAGTGTTTCCTAGATTTGTAAATGAGGAGGACAACCTCGACTTGATGGAAGCAATTACTAGTAAATAATTGTTTGAAGTCCATAGCTTCCAAAAGGACAAGATCCCAGGTTTGGACAATTGACCCATGGAATTATTCTTAGGATTCTATGAAACTTTGGGTTAGGATATTTTAAGGGTTGTGGAAAACTCTCAAGTCATAGGAATGATCCACCTCCCTTTCAACTCCACTTTCATTGCGCTTATCCCCAAATATGATAATCCTCAATCTTTTGATGATTTTCAACTGAAGAAATGTGAGTTTTTTAAGGAGGAATTAGTATATATGGGTTTCATTGCATTTACAGAAAGGTCACATATGGATACATAAAAGGTGAAGGCAACTTTTCACTATGCCACCATGCACAATTCCATTGAGGAAATAAATTTTCATGCATTACAAATTTCATAGTAACTTCATTACAAATTTTAGTTCAACATGTGCTCCAACAACACAATGTATGAAGGAGTGCAGATTTGAATGGATTGCAGCAGTGTAACACAACTTTGAGCATTTGAAGAAGAATATAACAATGTCTTTAGTGTTAACATTGCCAAATTTTTGTAAAATAGTCTAAGTTGTTTGTGGTGCAAGTGTAGTTGCTATGGGCACAATATATAGTCATGAAGAAGGGGCATAACATACCTCAATTAGAAGTCAATATGCCATTGGGAGTTCTATGTAATAGGGTAGGCATTATTTAGGGAATATTCTGGATAAAATATTATTCAGAAGATTCCCTAAACATTAACACTACTTGCAAAAGTCTTAAATATGCAATAGGGTAAGCACTAAAGAGTTGAGAAAATAATTGTCAGGTTGAAGGAGATCATTTTATACAAATCCTCAAGTGTAGAAGTTCATAAGTGACGTGGGTACAACACAATAAACAACATATCAAGTAGGTAAAATTTATGAAAAGTTCTACTTTCGTAGTGAAGCATAATGAAGGAAAAAATAATAATAAAGTGGCACATGCCTCGTGTAGGGATACTACTATTGATAACAATGAAAAATGGAACAATGAGACATGGACAAAGCAGGAGATTGTATGACAATGATAAATATTTTGCACAATTTTCATAGATGTGAAGGAACCTCACATTGTAAAATAGACACGATATAACTAGGTTACCTCATGTAAAGTGAATAATTGTTTAGGAGAAGACATTTATGTATCTTCAAAGGTTTAATGAGAGAAATTTTGATCCAAGAGTTTCATAAAGATGAATTAGGAGGGCATTCTAGACGTGATAAGATATGAGTGCTATTGGAGGAGCAATATTATTGCTTCCACTATATTAAGGAGGTCAAAATGTTTGTGGAGCAACACAAGATATGAAAATGGTGTTGAGGGAACCAAATCGAAACATAGGAGTGTACTTATTGTTGTTAGTATTGAAGACACCATTAGAGAACACTTTGATGGCTTCAAACTTGTAATCGTAAGGAAATGATGCATATTTGATGCACTATTTGTCGAGGTTGACAAGTTTTCAAAGATGGCACCCTTTCTACCTTGTAGGAAGACCACGCAACTCGAGCCATTCTTCAAGGCGACATTGTGAATCCATGGACCATAGAAAACAATAGGCTTGAGACAAGGAGACAAAAATTTTGAGATATCTTTGGTGGACGTTGTGATAAAAGATGAGAATGTGATTTCAAATTGGTTTAACATATCATTCTTAAACTGATGGCCAATGAGAGGTGGTGAATTGAAGTCTAGGAAATCTTATAAGGTGCTTAGATGGAGACAAGTTGAAGTAATGGCATTAAATGTGAACCCATGCAAGGTTTTTATCGTTGTGGTTTTCTCCATCCAAGATAATGCATGGGAGGAATTAGAAGCGAGTGACAAACTTAAGATGTTTTATTGTAGACATGAAAAATGATTAATCATGCAGAGACTTTTAAAGCACATATGGATTAGTGTATGTGTAGGTCAAAGAAAGGCTATAAGGGAATAACAAGCATAAAGAGAGTGTGGGTTGAGACCAAATATTGTTGAGATGGAGTGGAGAAACCATAGATTGAAGAGGAGGCCAAAAGAGATCAAGCAAGTTATAAGGAAGATGATGTTCAAGACGATGAATGTTGAGTATATAATACATAATGAAGTCAAAAAAACAAATTAGACCATGACAGTAACTAGAACTCTAAGGTGGAGTATCATAATTTTTGCAAGGTAAAGTGTAGTACATATGATTTAGAGTGAGCATAAAGATACACAATATTTTTCTCACAAGAAGAAGTTGATGCAAATGCATCCAATAAAATTGTAAGTTTAAAAGTGGAAATTACACACAAAGAAGAGGTTACACCAACTTGAAAAAAAAATGAAAAAAACAATATAAACACAATATAACATATATAGAAAAAAATACACATTTCGAAAAGTATAAACAATTTTGAATAAAGTATATTATTACGTCGATAGACGGTTTTTATTTGAGTTTTGAGGTGGACTACGACGGCTTATGTTTTTTCATCTACGGACGAGGATGAGAAAGTGTACTGTCGAGATTGATTCTATGGCAGTCGTTTAAAATTTGAAATAAACAATTATATAAAAAATAACGGGTAGTTGATAAATGGATAATTGGTAGCGGTACATGGATAACCGAGAGTTCATGGCAGATAACTAGAAGAATGTCAAATAAAAAAAAAACTCATAATTAATAAATAGATAAAATGAAGAATGTTGGTGATAACATATAGCTAAACATAAATAACTTAGAATTGAACCCCTTAACCATTTGATACTGTCAACATGATCCAACCACAAACTATATAAATATAATAGTTATAATATTACACAAAACACAACCAAACAAAACAAAACACAAGAATAACATTACAGAATACCCTTCCTCTCAATATTTTCAACATCATAGTTTTTAACACCATAGTTTAAATAGTTCACGGGCAAATTGGTAATTTGTTTGTTCATTATACGTGAAAAGCCTTAAAACTAATCTCTCTTACGTGTCATTATTCTGACTGCAAAAATGCAATTTCAATTTTAAAGTTTGTAGATATTTTTGGACATCTGAATTATGCAAACCCGAAAGATCTACGGACCGTGAGCTAAGTTAAAAAAATGTAACGAGCACTCGACGCATTAAATATGAAAATCATAAATCTTGCCCCGCAGCGATGTTACTCGAGGCTACGAAGGGCATGAACGCGTTGGATCGAATCCCTTCTGGTACCTTGGGTCGCCATGGCTAAATCTCTGCATCTTTCTTTCACTAGTCCGTCTCTTAGCGCTGCCTTTGGTCCTCTGTCACCTCTTCACGTCTCCGCATTTGTAATTTCTACAAAAAAATTTAAATTATCAAGCCCAGGGTTTCCAGGCATTTATGTGTCAGTAAGAAGGACTCTGCTAGCATGCACCCGGGACGACTCGCTTCGAAAATTGGAGAAAAATACTAAAAGTGGATGTCATGACTCCAGAAATGTTCGCAGCACTACCAATCTTGCCAACAGCTTCGATTTCCTTACGAATAACGACGAGGCCAACGCTAAATTTTTAGAAGAAATTCCGGACTTAACAGATAACGCCGTACCTAAACAAAATGAGCCGTCTGGTGAGGATGTAACCGTCAGCAATGTTTCCGACAATACTCAGACGTCCGAGATACCAAATTCCGGCAGTGCTACTGTAGCTGATTCTCTATCTCTTGGGATCAAAGAACCTAGTTACGAGGTAATTTTTCTAATATTAGCCCTTTTTACCTTGAACATGCGGGGCGATGAATTTCTGTATTTACTTTTTCCTCGAACGTGGAAAGAAGGAATCAAATTTTATTTATTTTTATTAAAACATTGAAAGAATGAATACATGTAGACTAAGAGTTTGTCCAATTGCATACCTGGAGGTGGAGGTCAATAAGGACGAAGTGTTAGTAAACTAGTATGTATTTATCTTAAATCCGGTTTAGGATCAAATTTTTTGAGGTGTAATTATTTTTCTTGATATATATAAAAAATTCAGTTAAAATAATGCGGTTCAATGATCCTTCTTCATGCTTGATAAATCTAGATTTAAGATGCTTGATAAATCCAGATTTAAGATGGATCTATACTAGTTTTAATTTTATTATCTTTCATATAAACAACATTTAAAATTGAGTTAACATAACTCTCAAAATCTCCAAAAGCTTTATTTAACTTTTTTGTTGTTGTCATGTATAGCTTCCCCATACTGGACTGTAGATGCCACTTAGCCTAAAAAGGAGCCTCTTAATTGGAGCTAAGGGAATGTTAGATTCTACTTACTTATTTTACGGGGTTAATGATGTGAATCGAATCTTGATATATTAATACCTGATTATAGTAATAGAACTTGCAATTTTATGGGTATCGTATACATAATAGCTATAAGATAAAGAGGATTTGCAACATGATATCCTAATCATCAACCATGTTAGTATTATATCTAACTGGTAGCAATACTTATTTATAGCTGTTTTTTAATGCACTTTGAGATCTGCTTGGTTTAGAGAACCTCTTGTTAGAGTCAAAATGGTTTTTATTTATAAATATATATACTTTTTCCAGGGAAACTCTCTTGGGGAATCTCTCTAAGCGCTTCCTCACATTCCATGAATGGTGCCTACGGTAAATGCCATCGACGAACAACATGTATGGCTAATCCCGAGGGACCCAAGTGGATTTGACCTTGTGACCTTCTTGGCCATTATGACTTTGGCATAGCAAGTCAAACCCCATATGCTAACCCTTTGGGCTTATATCTATCTATCTATCTATCTATCTATCTATATATATATATGCCCCAAGAGTTAGCTCAAGTTGTCATGAGCTAGATGTGAGATCTCTCCCTCAAATTTGGGGAGATTGTAGGTTTGACACTCTTGATCCCCTCAGGGTTAGACTTCAAAATTAGGTGGGCCTTATGCACTTGACAGACTCGCTTCAAGGAGCGAGGCAAGTGAGGTTGAAGTTGTTGGATGAGAGACCCAACGATGCTCCCTTAACAGGCTTGCTCCCTGAGGTGAGTCTGTCGGGTGCATAAGGCCCACCCCATAATTAAGGTTGTTGATTGACCCTCTTAACTCTCCATGTATTATGGGAAATACATTCTCGAGATGAGGTAGTCATGCCTCCAAATATGTAACTTTTCCTTAGGATATGTGAGATGCACCCTTAATGAAGAAATATGTAGATAAGGACTCAATGATGAAAATATTTTCTGCACATCTAGACTTGCCTCCAAGGCAAACATATTAATCTCCATATATCAAAAACTCAATGAACAAGATTATGTTAGCATTCACAACTTGTACCAAGCTTCCAAAGCTCACATTCTTTTCACAGTGTGGCAGAGAAGAATGCTTTGAAAATGAAAAAATGAGGTTTGCATTTTTAGGTGGTAACACTACTAGTACTCATTGATGTTCTTCAATCAAGATAAATCCTTTGCCTTTTGCTTCTGCAAATTTTCTCCATTCGTTAGTGGGTGATTCCATGAAGATGGGTAACACTTTTTGGCCAAATTTGGCGATGAAAACCTGATTTTTTACTCATGTGCTAGATAGAAGCCCTCAAAACGCATATATGCCATGTGAATTTTGACTTGCAGTAAAAAAACAAATTGTAGAATATTATGTTGGCTTCATAGTGATATTTTTTTAAAAATATTTCGATGTCATTTAATGTGTGAATTTTTGCATTTAATGAACTGTGTGACCTTCAAAATTTGAAGAAGCTAATAAGTGGCTCGTGTCCACTTAGAGTAATTCAATCTTGCATTAATAATTTTAAAAAATATATATATATGAGCATGATCTACATGAAATGCAGTGTGATGTGCATATTTTTTTGTTATTTTTTTTCGCATTATACAATTATTTATTATTTTTCGAAAGTGACCACATTCGATTTCAGCATCGTTTTAAACACATATTTGTCCACGTAAAGCAATTTTTTCTATTTTTTCAAAAATTGAAAAACCAAAGATACCCTTTTGAAGAGGACACGTTGATATGTGATGTGGGCATTTTTAAGAATTTTTTGGCTGTGTATTTTTAACTCTGCGGATTTTTCTTTGAGCTGCTTCGAAGTTGCAGTGTGGTTTTCTAAGTATAAGTTTTAGAAGTAATTAAAAACAAAATTTCATATGAATGCCAAAATGCGTGTATGATACCTCAATGGATAGAAGATTCGTTGGTGAATTTATCGGTATCAACTCCGCTCAGTTATGTGCTAGGAATGGCAGGGTTTACACCTCTGCAAGGCACAGGAAATTTTTCATTTGTTTGAATGGGGGCTAAGTCTGTTTTTTTAAGTCCTCGACCGAGGTATGAACCTCGACTGAGGTATTTAAATACCTCGACCGAGGGTTTGTAAAGCCCTCGACCGAGGGTTTGTTAAACCCTCGGTCGAGGTTTTGTTAAGACGGCCGCGGGCGGTGCCGTCGCTATAGAGACGGTCAAGCGTGGATACAGCGACGTCCAAGAGTCCAGGTGTGGATACAGCGACGGCTAGGCGTGGATACAGCGACGCCTCTTATAATTATTTTGACACAGGCACCTCGGTCGAGGTATTTGTTAACCCTCGGTCGAGGTTTTAATACCTCGACCGAGGGTTAATAAATAGCTCGACCGAGGGCTGAACAAAACCTTGGTCGAGGGCTTGATAAAACCTCGGTCGAGGGCTTGATAAAACCTCGGTCGAGGTGCGTTTTTTGGTTTTTGCCGAAATCCGCTTGCCAAAAAGTGTTACCCAGGTCCGCAGATTCACCCTAGTCTCAGTTTGTGAAATGCAAAGTTGCTTCATCAATTTTTTGATTCCACTGGTTGGTATGGGTGGTGCAATATTTTTCCTTAGCCTTCTAGAACTTGAACGCTGCATTCGAACAAGTGGTTTCCATTTTGTAGTAGGGTTTGTGTGTGTCTTTTAATTCTTCAACAATAGGAACTCCAAACCTTGGTGGAATAACAAAGTCATCATGCTGAGGGGATTCTTCTATGTCAATTCTAAACTTAGCAGCTTGTGTTGAGGAACCTTCTTCACCAACCTTAGGAGTTTTTGTTTTAGGTCCTGTTGTCTTCCAATTGCACACCAGCAGCAGAAATCTTCCGAAAGCTGTCTCCTCACTTGAGAAAGTGGGAGAGGTGTGACCTTGGGGGCAAGCACAGAGCTAGGTACTGTCACCTACTCCTAGCTCCTCCGTTTAGGCTAACTCCTAACGAAGCCAAGGGGGGTAGTCCCTAACAAAGAGTTTTCTATGGCTCAATGTTTTAAGTTAATTTTTAGATGTTTCGGATGCGGATGGGTGTTGTTTAGGAGTTAATGTGATTTAAGATGATTAATGTGATGAATTGAACACAAGACAAAGTAATCCACGTTGCTATCACCATAATTGAAAGATAGACAAATATTTGAGAACTTCACGAAATAGATAAAGCATTCACAGATATGATTTATAATCAAACATTCGATGGACAAATGGCCCAGATTATCAACAATGCTAAAAGATGGAACCAGTGCCTATGGAGTCAACTTATCAGAGATGCTTCGAATGTAAATATGATGTGAATCCCAAAAGATGCCAGTGAATGTGAGGTTTTGCAATTGCTCTTGGTAAGTTTTAAGAGTTTTTACTTGTGATCTTCACTTATGGTAGCTGGATGTACTAACCGGTAATACCTTCAGTGGCTCCGTTCGAAGACATGACGGACCTATCTGGGGTCAAAGGTAAGTGTTCAATAACTTAACTACCAGTGCCCAGATTGGGTAGCCCGGCGCGGCGCCTACACTTGGAATTTGCCCACATGCCTCGGTATTTATCGAACAACATCGGTGCGTTGGTTACGGGGAAGAGTTTCAGTTAAGTTCCTCTTGTGGGGTTTAGAGATCCAATGCCGTTTTTGGGTATTTCGATCTAAGATCGGTCAAGGCATACTCCGACAAGGAGGGAAGGGGGGTAATTAATTAAAGGGGTGTGAGTTGCGAATTTTATTAAGTTAATTAATTAAAACTTTCCGACAGAGAGCGCTCTTGACCTCGTCTTATGACCGTGGTTCAAGAGACTTAGCTGATCTATATGAAGCTAATGCAGGGATTATGCAAATCTAAAATGCTCTCCGATAGAGAGTGCTCTTGACTTGTGTTTCTGCAAGTTCAAGAGTCTTACTTATGGATTATTAATTGATTAAACAAGCACAAAATGATATTAGTTGCTTAGACTCTCCGATAGAGAGCACTCTTGATCCACCTTATGGTGAGATTCAAGAGATTTAAGTAGTTGATTAAAGAAGATAAACAATTAAACTGAGTAATCAACTTAGCAATGATGAATTAACAATTAATGATCTAAGCATGAGATGTAATGAATGATGAAAATTAGCACTAATCAAAGCATACACACAACACAAGCCTCCCCAAATGGGGGAGGAAGAGAGTGGGGACTTAAAAAACCCCACTCAAACAAAGATCTTTTATTAAACTTTATACAATGTGCCTTAAGGAACCTGATCTTTGAAAGGACTTTTCAAATAAAGGTAAAATAACTCTACAAATATTGTAACCTGTAAAAATGAGAGTGCCTTGTATTTTTATTTTTGAGATCTTTTATTAAAATTTGAAAAGGGAAAATGGAAGAAGTTTGAAGAGAGTAAAAAAGAACAAAAGGAAAGAGGGCTGAAACAATAGAAGATGAGAGAAGGAAGGCAAACAAACTAAGCAAGAATCAAAACTAAAGAAAGGGGAGAATAGGGCAGCCAACTAAGAAGCTAAGGGATGAACAAAATTGAAGAAAACAGGGCAGCGAAAGATGAAATAAGTGGCTGTCATAAAAAATGCAAAATGGGATAGTGAAAGAGGAAATAAGTGGCTGTCATAAAAAAGGCAAAATAGGACAGCGAACAAAAAGTAAAAGAAATGGCAAAAAACAAGGTTAAAGGAAGCCCAAAAACTAGGGCAAAAAGAGGCAAAAAAGGGAAGAAAGCTATGGCACACTAGGGCTGTCCAAAAAGAGAAAAAGGGATGGTAAAAAAGGTACTAATAGGGCAGCGATGAAGAAGAGGTAAAATAAACAAAGCAAAGCGACTGGTAGAAAAGGGATTAAGAAGAGGGACAATGGGAATTTTTTTGCAGCTTAATTCCTTAGTTTTTTTCAAGTTTTCCCGCTTAACCTGTTATGGAGAGAGAAAAA
The DNA here is from genome assembly GCA_001517045.1 of Pseudotsuga menziesii. Classification (NCBI taxonomy): domain Eukaryota; kingdom Viridiplantae; phylum Streptophyta; class Pinopsida; order Pinales; family Pinaceae; genus Pseudotsuga; species Pseudotsuga menziesii. Next base: position 262,780 of record LPNX010822848.1, read on the forward strand.
ACCAGCGAGCTATTTACCTGCAAAATGATGGGTTAAACAATAGAATATACTACAAAAATACACCTAGCATTTGAGCAAAATATATGAATCTTGTGCTGCTTCAAATACCAACTAGATCTAAGAGAAAGAACACTTCCTAGATCTAGAAATGGAAGCAAGTAGATGCAAAATATTTACTTTATAGATCAAGATACTACTTGCAACATAAAGTAAAATAATGAGAAAATTTGACTTTAGGGTGAATGGAGAAGATGAACCACTTGGATCTTGAATCCCTGAAATCACTTTGGATCCTAATGGCATGCAACTACTAGGTACATATGTTTTGCTCCAAGAAGAGTAGATGCAACTCAGCTCAACTTCTTACTTGGTACAATGAAGTGATATGCAAAACAATCTTATACACTTGGCAACATGGGGGTTAAAACATGTATTATTTACTAATCAAATCTCAAAAGCATGAAATACAGCTGAATAAAACAATGCTCTTTGAGGCTTTTGAAAGTAAATGAAATAAATAGGTAACTTGAAGCTACAAATACCTATTCCTACGTGCTTATAGAAGCCCTCTAAAGCATTTATTAAGACCCGCACATTATCAAAATTAAAGAAACTAGAACAATTTCACCTCATTAGCAGGAACATATGCACCCAGGATCCACACAGCATGAGCCTCCAAAGCCTTTCTTTATTACAAAATAGGTTGCATAAGAGCAACAAGCATTACAATATTTTACCAGAGGTTCTTTACATCAATCATCCACCTGATAGAGCTGAAAGAGCCTCTATTTATACAATGAGAGAGTGCTAAAACCCTAAAACCAAACCTCAAACCCTAACTAGCCTGGCCACCAAACAGAGGTCCAAACCTAAATTGGAGAACTGGGAGTGAGGGGAGGCCTCCACCCAGGCAAGGCGCCCCCACTCCAACCCTAAACACTGAAATCCACCCACAGATGATCCCACACGTGTGGAAAGCGCCCTCAGGAGAGAGAGGGGTGTGAGCTGCTGAAGGAGGCACCCTGCTGCATGGGAAAGCTGCCTGCTAGGTCTGGAAACCTGCTTTGTTAGGTCTGGGAAGCCTACTGATGGTGTAAGCTTCAGTCTTCACCTCGATCAAATCACTGGACCAATGAGAGCTCTCCATCTCATCTTTAGCTGGAGATGACATGTTTGATAACTGATAATAAATTAATTGCTCTCTTAATGATGACTGAAGCTGAGTTATGATAACTCCAATCATCATAAGTGCTCCATGAGATGTCATTTAACCTTTTATTTTACTGAATTTGGATTAATTTGGAGAGTTTTATTTTTCTCAAAAATAATCATTTTTTAATAAAAATTCATTTCTTTACTCAAAACTGACTTTTTTGAAAAAAAAGGCATTATGTGTCCGATTGTTGATCTGAAAGTTGGTTTTGACTGGTTGGCTGATCAAGAATGATTTTTGGCTTAAGGTTAGAACCATCAATCACTGAATTCGGAGTCCGGATGACCGACTTACTACGAACGGGTTTTTTCCATTTAATTTATGGAAAAATTAACCCAAAAAACTTAGGAAAAGTAATTAAAAATTAAAAAATTAAAAAATAATTTTTCACTGTTCGAAAAAGATTTTTTCGAAAATTTTGATGTGTCCAGATGACTTAGGACATGACCATGATCTATTTAAATAATGTCTAGTAGGCTTATAACACTCAGTTGGGCTCTAATAACCCCCCAAGGCCCAGAATTCAACATCAGGCATTCCAGCTTTGGAGGAAGCGGGAGAAAACCTCGTCAATTATACTCGGCTGAAGGCAGAGCATAATTGTCAGGTGCAAAAAACTCCTTGGAATACCCTATTTGAGATTCTACGTCTCAGGAGACCGAACCACTCAAAAATATCCTACTAGCACATTTTATTACAAACCCCGCGGGGCCATGGTCAAAACTATTCAAATAAAAAAGTGACTAGCCAATATTGGCTAGACAAGCAAACGGATCAACTGATACACTGAAATCAGACTTTGAACAAGTCTGTCAACCGGCAGCTTCTCAGGTAACCCAACTATGGTACAAAAAAGTTGGTAATAGGTCCATCAGTAGGCCGAGTCTCCTTGTGTTTCCATCGACTACTTCTTTGAGTGCAGTTGTTGGGTTTGGGGTTTCCTCAACAATTTTGGTAGGTTGAGAAGCCTCTTTATTTTGAGCATCTTTGAATTTTGTGCTTTGAGCATCGGTAAACTATTCCATAACTAGAGGTGGTGCCCTCTCTCATGCATGACTCCAACACTTGGCATACACCCTCTTACTTAATTTGGGCTATATAAGGAGGAGTCCTCTTCATTGTAAAAACATGGTTGGACTTTTGGAGTTCCCTCTCTCTTGAGATTAATCGATATATCTTATCTTGGTGCAAAGCTTGTTGTAAGGACTCCCTTATTCTTCATGTGTGGCGCACTTATTTTGCTTGGAGCTTCCTGGTTGTAAGTTTATTGGGTGCTTTTCCATTACCATTTTTATGCTTCTTGTTTAGGCCATTGACAAAGGTGTTACCCCCTCATTGGAGAAAGATTTCTTAAGTTAATCTTTATTTCATCCTTTCTTGCATATGTATTTATACGAGATATATGTGTTGTATCTTTACTTTCATTTAGATTGTGCAACTATAAACCCTTATTTGTAAGGTCCACCTCAAGAGCTAGAAAGGAAGTGGATACTTTATTCGATCCCTTCCCTTGTAAATCCATTTCATCTTAAATTCCATCAAGTAGGGTTTGGGTTAGCGGCTGCAACTCTCCTCTCTTGGTGACCTATTATGCAAGGTCCTCTTAGTTTGTGATCCTTTGAATTCATTTTCCCTTGGTGTATTGACACTATATCTTGATTGGTTTCTCTATATTCTCCCATTACCCTTTTCTTTACTTTCTATGCTACAACCGTTTTGCTAGGACAACCTCGTGATATCATCTTTCTCCTCATTGTCTTTTCCTTAGTAATCCTATCTTAGAGAATGCTCCCTTGAGTTGTAGAAGAGCCAACGAAAAGTGCGAAAGGGGATTGGTGTGGTGACATTAGCTTTTTCCTCTTGGTTCTCCTTGGCTAGCTTGCTTCTTCAGGACTTTAATCAGACATGCTAGTTTGAGAGGTAATAGGTCCAACAAGGACATCCTTGTCTTCTTCCTCTTACGATGTTGGTGTAGGAGGTTCCTCCTCCCCCTCCCACTTTGCACCAATTTTTGATGTTGCGTATCCTTTTATCTTGTTTTTTTAAAGGTTATGATTTTGATTTTTGGTACTGTTAGCATGCTTTAGTTTAGCTTCATTCCCTTTATGGTTTACCTTCAACATATATAGGAGATCTTTTGGCACTCATTCTGTATGTCTTTGGTGGATTCTATGTTTGAGTCCCATGGACCTACTTTTTGGTTATTTGTGGACATTAATAAAAATATCTTCTCACCTTCTCTTAATGAGGATAATGTGCAAAGGTACATGAAATCATTTTCCTATTGGATGCTTATTAATTATGGTCCACTATACCTTGCTAAAGAATATTTGGTATGTCTATCCAAAGTTATATAAAAAGAGCTTTATCAACCAGGGAAACATATTTCTATTAGATTAACATTGAGTCGAAACCAAGACATCAAAAGGGCATAAGAGGGCACACATTTAGCCTCCAAGTATGCTCCAAAATTTCATACTCTATTTACATTCTTCTAGAATAATCCAGTCTCTACTTTATTGATAATAGGTTGTAGTTTTTGGTTTTGTTACAAAGAACACCTTGTTAAGACCAACATTGTATATTTAGCTTACCTTATATTTTGTATAAAGCTCTATTTCATTTTTCAATGCTCAAATAAACATTTACATGCTTAAATTGATCACGTTTGCATTTAGTACACCATTGATTTATAGTCACCACATTGAAACCAATAGTTATAAACCCCGATATTTGTCAAGCAAATTTGGTTATATTCTTGTTGATTTTATTATGGTGTCAACCTCGTTCTTTCTCATTGGTCATGTATTAAGAAATATCTGAATAGAATCATACATATAAAATGTTTTCCTTTTATAATGTCTTTGCAGGTGATTGAAGTGAAGCCTGACGGGGTAACTTTGAAGAATGAAATTAGTAGGCGACAATTGTTGAAGTCAAGTGGTATAGAGTTACACTTCTGAATTAGCTTCATGTTTAATTTATGAATGGAAAAAATCTTGCATTACCATCTTTGGTTGAAATCATGGGTCAAATTAGGTAACTCAAGCTTACTAGAAGCACAAGTCTTGAAGTGAATGTAGGTGCAATTGCGACAAAAGCTCATAAATTTAGGCTTCATAGATTTATTAAATTCATGTTTTAAAAATGTTATAGATATGTAAAGCATAAATATGTTAAAAATATTTATACACTATTATGATAAAAATAACTATTCCAAAGCTGGATCAATATATTGAACTCGATGTAATTGCCTTCTAGACTCTCTTTTATGGTCTTTTATTTTTTCTATTTGTTACTATGTATTTTTTAGAGTGGTTCCCTCATAGTCCATATATAAAAGTCATGGCATCCCTTCTAGAAATTTCCTTAGATTCGTCTTCTTCATATGATACATCTTGGCTTAAGAAGAGAATGATAGGATCTAATTATATTAGAAATGTGCAATGCAAGTGTGGTTTGGTAACTTAAAGGTAGAACTTGCTATTCCAATCAAAGTTGGTTGCCAGGTTAGTGAAAGTAGGTAGCTAATATAGCCCTCGGCTAGCTTCAAGTCTATCTAAGTAACATGCTTGTGCTTGTGCTTACACTTGTGGATGTGTGATTGCAGATGCTACAAGGGTTGGTGCTAGGTGGAATAGATACCCCCCACTCGTGGTTTCTTAGCAAAATAAGGTTTGAAAGATGCTAATGGTTTCTTTATAATGCTAAATTCGGGTGTGTTAGCCTCATCATGATAATTGGAAGCTTAGTTCGAAAAAAAACATTTACTATTCCATTCACAATCACATAGATTTATTACATACGAAAGAATGGAAAATAAAATAACTAGAAATTTACACCAAGAAACTCACTTCATTGATCTTGTTACTGCACAAACTAGCATGTGAAATTAAAGACCCAAAGAACAATTCTAGCCTATGAGAACTAAGAGGGGCTACTCACTTTCACGTCAGTAGCTCCCTCTCTACACTTAGGTTGGATCTCCTCCAGCTCGAGTGCGGGTATCCCTAGGAAATAGGATTACCAACGATGGACAATGAGGCACAAGGCGATATGCAACAGTAGCTTTAGCAAGAATTTTTTGTCTTTTGTAGTATAAAAAAGTGATTGGAGGATCAAGAGACTAGTGCCATTTCAAACAAGGAAAAATAGAGTCGAGGGATCAATCCAAGAGGGAGAGTTCATGAATGGTTAAAGCAGCAAGGGCCTCTAAAGCATCCCACAAGAAACCCTAAAATGATAAAAAAACCAGTGTAGAAAAAAGACTAGGAGGCCCCAAAAGGTGTCACATCAGAACATTGCTAATTAGGGTGTGGCTTATACAGTTAAGTATTACAAGCAACAACTCTAGAAGATGATAGGAGCAAGTTAATACAATCATACATACAACAAAGGGAAATAGAGGGAAAAACTCACATAAAACCCTTCCAACGTGGTAATACCCTACTCAAATGGCCCCAAAAGAACAAGTTCTAGCAATTCTGCACATCACTTCAACATTTAGAAATAGAAACATAAGCCTCACATTGATAGGAGAAGACCTTTACACTTCACATATGCACCAAGAACGGTATATCCATTAAGATCCAAGGAGAGAAAACTCTAAAAATCCAACCATGAGAAATGAGGGAGAGGGAAAACCCTTATATAGGTTTTAGTTCATCCTTCCTCAACAATAAACTATGAATAAATTCCTGTATCTAACATAGGACGGAGTAAACAAATACAAAAATACTCCAACAACTACCAAATTACATTATAATATGGTGGTCAAACTACAAGTATACAATCTCCAACCAAGAAAAGGCCCAAGAAGTAGGACACTTTATCAAATATGGAACAAGTTCCAAGTAGGAACCAAATATCTAGCCTTCAAAGGTTCTCCAAAAGGTAGCAATCCAAGAGGAAAGGTATCCAAAGCAATAAATGAACCCTAGATCTAGGGTTTGCCCCCTTTAGATCTCAAATGTTAAACTAGCCGCGTCAAGCCATTAAAGAGTTGCCACAAACCCTCCAAAGTAGGATGCTACCTCAAAAGATGGCATAAAATGACAAGTGGGACACCTCCAAGGTGAACACCCTCCATGAATAATCTCTAAAAGGTTAATGCTCCCTCAACCAAGGATGAAAATATGTGCAATAAAGGCTCTCCAAGCAAAATGTCCCACTATAATGGCATATATATGTTTGCAATTCATCCTCCAAGTGGATCGTTCCATTAATTAAGGCTAGAACCATTTCAAAGATGCTACAATGGCCACTTATGTGGCTCCCCAAGAGAGCGCTCCATCAAATAGGCCATATATGAGTATATAAGCAACCTCCAAGGAGTGGATGCTACCTTTCCTCATCAATAGTCAAGATCTCAAAATGTGTACAATGAATGCCATCCACTAAATGATGTCCACATATCAACCAACTCATTAATCTATGTGCAAGGACTAGATCCATGCACTAAGAAGGCTACTCATCAATAATAGAAGCATCCAACTCAAAAGCAAAGTACCCATGATAGTTAACCACTCCATGAAGAAGGGGAAGGCCCCATCTATAAGACATGAAATGCCTCCATACCTGTGCCAAGAGAGAGAATCAAGTGGAGCGTTCAACAAATCAAGGGCACTACAATGAAATGTGTGCTATATGCCACCAAACATATGCCATGGAGAGGGTGCTCCATAGAAAAGTAACAACCAATCATCCCCAAGCATGAAATATGTCTAATGGGCTAGATGGTCCATAAAATCTCAGCCACAAATCATCCATAAGTGTAAAGACACCCAAAGACTTAGAGAGCTCCACCAATGAGCCATGAGCAAGTGATGTACACGTGAAATGCATCATCATCAATCATGGAAGGCTACGTATCATGCAATCAAGTGCACTGACAAGTAAGTACTCCATAAAAAATGTCCAAGGCATCATCACAAGGAAAGCATCAACGCTAGTCCATCCATACCTCCATCAACAAATAACCCCCAATTGAATGTGTGATGTTTATCACATGTGGACACCCATGAAAAATGGGGGGTAATAGATCCCTAAACTATTGAAGCTATGCCTTTAGGTAGTGCGTCATTATTCTTAATCATGAAAAATAATTTCATTGTTACTTCTAGTGTTTATGCCACATATACTCAACTAGCTTTTTCTTCATTTAACAAACATAAGATCCTAGTTGTATTAGTTAAATTAGAACACGCCTGGAAATGATAACAACAATGAACAAATACACACAGGATTTACATTGGAGAAACCCTCAATTCAGGAAAAAATTTAGCATTAAAATTCACTGTCATATTATTCTCAAAGAGAAAATTACAAATTTTTGAACACACTTTTGGGACATAGATTGTTATGTGTTATCACAAGCCAAACATTTGCATTACAAAGGCTTCCTAGCTGTTTAACTCATAATGGTTTCACTTGCCTGCTTGGATTGTTGAATACATAGTGACGAGGAAGAATTCTCTTCGACTGCCTTTAGTAAATTGCCTAGATTGTACACTACTGAAATTGTGTGTGCTTTGTTTTGTCTCCTTGCTATTTTATAGAGTTGTTCGAGCACTTGGTCAAAACAAAGGTCAACCTTTACTAAATCAACCCATTTGTTGCCTTGTTTAATAAATCTGTTGAAGAGTTAGCAACTATGCTGACTTTGCATTAATCGCCCTTAATTCACTCTCCATGGAAGGTGTTACACACACATGGATGGGACACATCTATCCCACTCGAGTTGTATAATGAACCTATTGGTGTAAACATATCTCTCTCTATATAGATATATATTTATTCTCTAAAGCAAGGGCTTAGGTAACATTGGCGAGGGAAACTGTTAGATTTTCTTAAGATTATAACAGTATATCTTAATTGCATTTATCAATAGGATCACTAGAAGATAGACAAAGGACCAAACAATAACACAAGTATTTTTCACTTGGGATGTTAAACTAGTAGCAACAAGGAAGGTCTTCCTGCATGCAGGAGACTTAAATTAGGAAACCAGTTGTATTTAATTTACTTTTCTTAAGTTTACTTTGGAAAATAAATTAAAGTGATCTAAATTAACTTTAGTGAACCACTAGTTAAAGTGAAAGTGAAATTAGGGTTTTCGCTTTACCTAAAGTTATAAAAGAGAGATCAATTGGTGGAGAGAACACACACACTTGTATTTCGATAGAGACAGGATACAGACAGGGAGAGAAAGTCAGACAGAGGATTTAGCTGAAAAGACGGAGGAGCGAGCAGCAGGATCATTGAGATTCGTACAGCTGGGCCGTACACTCACACAGGAGGGTGTTGAGGTTTAGCTGGGATTTGCCTAGTGATTTTGCTGGGTATTGCATTTGCTAGGTTTGGGTGAATTTGCAATGATTGTAAAAGTTCCATATTTTCTCATAATAAAATCTATATCTGACTGCTGTATTGGTTTTCCCATCTTGGGTTTTTCCGGGGGTTTTCATACCCAAAATAATAGTGTCAATATTTTGATGTGATGTTGTGATTTATTTCTTAGTTTAATATTTCGCTGCATACTGTAAAAGATATTCATGTGTGGTTATCAGTTGATATTTTGCATGCACTGTTTAGCCCTAATTGAATCTTAAAGGAAAATTTACATGGTATCAGAGCTCTGGTGAGCTAAAGCTGAGAGATTTACAGCAGCAGTGATAAATTAGGGGCAGATCTATAGGAAGACACAAACCTAGAATTCTAGATCTAGGGTTTGACAGGTACACTTCACTATGGCCATGTAGTTGAGAGTTGAGGATAGACTCCAGGGTGTTCAGAATTTTCCCACATGGAAAGAGAGGATCACAAGGATCCTGGACGTCAGTGATGCTGAGGAGCACATTGACTCCACAAAAGTTGCACCCACAGATCTGACAAATTTGATAGCTTGGAAGAAGATTGATTCCAGAGCCATGCTGATTATCATGGATGGAGTGAAGGACCATATAGTCCCTCACCTTTCTGGTAAGAAGACCGCATTGGAGATGTGGAAGGCTTTGGAAAGTCTGTACCAGAGCAAGAACGAGAACCAGAGGATGGTGTTGCAAGAGAGCATGCACAACACCAAGATGACCAAGGGAGAAGGAGTGGTGCCTTATCTCACGAGGCTCACACAGATCAGGGATGAGCTTGGAGCTGTTGGCTCTAAGACTAATGATGAGGAGCTAGTTCAGATAGCTCTCAATGGCTTCTCTAAGCCATGGGAAACCTTTGTCAAAGGTGTTGTGGCTAGGGAGAAGCTCCCTGATTGGCAGAGACTATGGGATGACTTTGTGCAGGAGGAGACCTACATGGGTCAAGGATCAGGCTCATCTAGGAGTGCTCCACAGATTGTGGATGAGGAGGCTTTAGTCCTTACAGGGAAGAGCAAGGGGAAGGCAAAGAGGAAGAAGGATGGTAAGAAGAACCTTGACGTATCAAAGGTCAAGTGTTTTATCTGCCACAAGCAGGGATACTTTGCTACCTAGTGTCTAGACAGGGAGAAGAAGAGTAAAACTCAGATGGCGACATCTATAGAGGTGGATGAGTTTAGCAGGAACTTCGATGAGGATTTTTGTTTGATAGTTTGCTTGCAAGCACCACAAGGAGCAACATATGGTACATTGACAGTGGAGCATCTAGTCACATGACTGGATAGAAGAGATTCTTCAAAGACTTGCAGGAGGGTAGAACGGGGATCCACGTTGAGTTGGGTGATGATGCGCGGTATCAAGCGCAGGGAGTTGGCACTATTTCATTTGAGAGGGATTCTGGCAAACCCCTCAGTTTTGCTGGTGTGATATGTTCCAGGACTGACCAAGAACCTTATATCAGTTTCCACTCTGGAGGACAAGGGATATCAGGTGAAGTTCCGTGACCATAGAGTGTATATCAGGCCCAAGGGGTCAGATAGGAGGTTGGATCGGGTGATGGGCAGAAGGAGCGGGAAAGTGTAAAGATTACACTTTGAGCCTATAAAGGCTCTAGTCAGCAGCAGCAGTCAGGGTGAGTTGTGGCATAGGAGGATGGCACTTACACCATGGAGCACTGAAGCATTTGAGACAGGCAGTCATTGGAGTTCCTAGGGTACAGGAGGAAAAGCATAACCACTGCAAGGGTTGTGCTTTGGGGAAGAACATCAGGAAGCCTTTCCCACACATTGAGCACAAGTCTAAGGAGCCCTTGGACTTGGTGCATTCGGATGTATGCGGACCTATGAGTGTCTGTAGAGGGGGCCACTCGACCTCTTAAATGTCATCATAATTGTATAATTACATAGATACTAACAAATGAGTAGTTGGAGCGGGTACAACCACTCCAACCTCTATCATAATGTATAAATAAGCATCAAAGATGAATACAAAGGTGGATTGGATGTCCCTTCCCAATGTTTGTTTTTGATGACTGTGTATGAGCATAATGTATGCTTGAATGATGTGAAACCCTAGCTTTCAACATCTGGTGCCGTTGCCTCTTCACTCGGCTGGGTGACAGCAGCAGCGAGTGGGGTGGCTCGAACCTGGAAGAAAACGTGAGATACTCGAATTCCCAATCGCGCCTCGTATTGAAGAAAAAGAAACGTATGTGTGCAATGGCGGTGGAGGGGCTAGCCAAGAGCGGTGCGATCTCTGAAACGAGGATCAATGAGAGAAACACCCCACTATGCTTCACGTTGTGTTTCGCTGCGTTGTTGTCCTTGGAGACTTTCATTCGCTTTGAGGGATCGAATTGGTTTTCTCGTTTGACGCGAAGGATTTCCTTGTATGTAAGTGGGCAGAGATTGAGATTGGGAGGAGAATGCATCTTTGGCGGATGGAAGGACCGAGCGATTTCTGAAGCTCATAACGGTGGCGGTGCGTTTCATGGCTTTGTCGTAGATCCCGCAGGAGCGCCTTGGATTAAATGTTGAATATTGCGAATGAGCGAAGATAAGAGCCATTAAAGATTTGGAGATAATTCTTCCCATTCACGATGCACAACATGTCGATATAATGGTCGAAGCAGGAATTACCTCTCTATTGATTAAACAAATTAATGAAACTACTTCCCCTTCAGGCAACAACTGTGCTAACTCTGATCGAGAGATTCTGGAAATGTGTGCTTTGAGTGTGTTGAGAGATCTTATCATGGTAAAGCCAGAAGTCGGACAACTTATGGCGGAGCGGTTCCCATTTAGTTTGTTTGTTAAAGAAAGAGCACAAGCATTAACAGCACAAGCAAGTCGATGATGAAGCGCCGCTTGTTAGAAATCCTCATTCTACCGAATGCTATACGGGAGGTTCATCATCAGATCCTGCTGCGATAGTGGCATCTGGATTATGTCCAGCATCCTTGGAACTGATGGTGGAGGTTCAGGTTGAATACCGGCTGCACTATGTGGTGTAGTAGGCTTGAAGACAACACATAGACGGACAGATATGAAAGGCTCATTGTGTACAGGTGGCACTATCGTCGCCAACTGATCTAACCCGTTTAAGACCTATGCCACCTTGCTATCCTAAGCTGGGGACAGCTGATAATTTGAATGTTTTGGGGTCTATCAAACTTGGAAAGTTTGAAAATTGATTCAACGACATCTATTCTGATGAAATTTCAGAAACTTGTAAGAGGATGCTCAGTCTTCTTACAAGGAGTTTTGGAATCGAAACAAGAGAGATAGTCCTACCCAAGATTGAGGAAATGCGTATGGCTCATGTTGTTTCCATTGGCTCAGAGGCATTGAGTCATGTATATCCAAGCTTCAATCAAGGGCGACGTATGGAAATGTCTTATGATGTTCGAGTTAATATGGCCCTCTTTGAGTCATTTTCAGTTGCACATTATGTCGTAGCCCAATCTCTTAGAAGGCGAATCATGCATTACTATATGGAAGCATGTCCGTTGTGTAAAATGAAAAGCATGTCGGGTTGGTTGTGTCTTCAGTTGGGTCGATATTGTAGTCTTGGCCAAAGATTCATGTTTGCAAAGTAAAAGCATATATTCAATGATAAAGTGGTTGAGTTAGTCGGTAATCAAATGTAGACGAGTCATCATACTATGGTCGATATATTAGTATTATTGTGGTTGAGTATTATGGTCGAGGTTGTCAAAGTTTATTTTGTAAGTTATTGTGTTAGAGGGGGTTAAACGTGAGTCTTTCGAGGTAGGTGATCCCCTCTACAGATGTAAATCAAGTCGATTTCTAGTCGACTTAGTAAATCATGTCGAGTCAAGTCAAGTTAGTCATCTATGATCAATAGCAGTCGGCATCGACTACAAGCAATGAAAAATTTACAAACTTGCAGGAAATTTAAACTCTCACGGCAGTAGAAAGTGACGAAGATGGCATTCAAGCAAATATTATTCACCTACACAACAAAGCGCTCCAACGAGACATGATGACAATGTACCCCTCATTATCAAAATGCTGAAACTGTTCCTAGGTTGTGACCTCAGAAAGCCAGAAGACAGAGAAATGGCATAGAAAGTCAAAGAGCCAAAAGGCCCCACATGCCTGAACCGATGGAGATGTCGGTCAGATGAGCCAGGGTGAGGCTTTAAACCAAAAGACCTCGTTGCGGAAGAAGATGGTTGCCCGCCATTGTAAGAGGATGAGACTTCGATGGACTACTGCCAAATTGAAGATGGAGGCTGAAGAGTAACTAGTCACAGTAGAGCCTTGTACACGTGCGTTTTCCTATCAAGCTGGTGGCTGTTGCAGCTGAGTTACCTATGCAGACCGGTATGCATGGTTGATGCACAGTGAGGACTACTTCAATAGTAGCAGAGGCCTAGGATGTTGATGCATATTTCTTTGTTCTCTTCGGGACGAAGAAATGTTTTGTTTGTGGGGGAGATGTAGAGGGGGCCACTTGACCTCTTAAATGTCATCATAATTGTATAATTACATAGATACTAACAAATGAGTAGTTGGAGCGGGTACAACCGCTCCAACCTCTATCATAATGTATAAATAAGCATCAAAGATGAATACAAAGGTGGATTGGACGTCCCTTCCCAATGCTTGTCTTTGATGACTGTGTATGAGCATAATATATGCTTGAATGATGTGAAACCCTAGCTTTCAACAGTGTCCATTCATTCAGTGGTTACAGTTACTGCGTAACCTTCATTGATGACTATTCCAAGAAAACCTAGATCTATTTCCTGAAGGCCAAGTCAGAGGTCTTTGAGAGGTTCTGAGAGTTCAAGGCTCTTGTGGAGAACCAAACAGGAAAGAAGATTCGGGTGTTGAGGACAGACAACGGGGGTGAGTACACTTCCAATGAGTTCACAGAGTATTGTTTGACTGAGGGGATCAAGAAGGAGCACACTGTGCCCCATACCCCACAGCAGAATGGAGTTGTAGAGCGGAAGAACAAGACTATTGTTGGAGCATCCAAGGCCATGCTATTTGATCAGGGATTACCACTATTCCTCTGGGTCGAGGTATACAACACTGTAGTATACATTCATAACAGGTGTCCCCACACAGCCTTGGGGAGGAAGACACCGGAGGAGGTCGTCACAGGCACTAGGCCAGATTGTGAGTCACATTCACATATTTGGCAGTGTCTGCTATTGTCATGTTCATGTTGACAATAGGAAGAAGATGGACCTTTCTGGAGAGAAGGGGTTACTTGTTGGTTACAACGAGATTTCGAAGGCATATAGAGTTTACATTCCTGCTTGCAGCAGGATCATTATGACCAGGGATGTCCAGTTCGATGAGGAAAGTGCCTTGCAGAGATCTCTGAACTTACCAACAGAGCAGCAGCCAGCACAAGAGTCGGGAGTCATGTTGGAGGAGCTAGATGTACAGGTATAGCTACAGACACAGAGCACAGGTTCTAGTGGTCAGAGGGAGTTAGGTGGACAAGATCCTTCAGTCATTGACTTGTACAAAGGAGAATGATTTTTTGAGTTTGGATCTTCTTCTTGGTATGGTTCTTCGTTTTAGCTCTAAATCTTTTGGATCTAGCTTTGCTTACTCTTTCTTTGCTTGATTTTGCTTTTCGTTCACCTGTAAGTAAGAGCTCTAAACAACAGCTAGTAAGAGTGTTAGGAAACCAAATTTTAACTTATGACTCGGAAAGTTGAAAGTGAATGAGATGACAAGTGCTTAATGAGATAAATAAAAGCCCAAAACAGGGAAACAAGACCAAAAATCAGACTTGAAATGAGAGAAAAAGCTTGCCTTCTATGACGCAAGATGCGTGTTTTTCAATGAAATGACTTGAAATTTTTGAGAAATAAAATTTTAAAGATTTTTTAAATATTTTAGGCTAATTTCCAGAACTGGAAAATAGCAGAAATTGCAAAAATTCAGCAAGCTTGAAATGGCACGCTTTTCGAGAAAATGATGAAAAAATTAAAAAATAATTTTTTTTGAAAAATTTTCGAAAATTTTCTAATTTTTAGGCTAATTTCCAGAATTGAAAAATAGCAGAAAATTGTCAAAAAATCAGCAAAAAACAGCGAGCTTAAATTTGCACGTTTTTCGAGAAAAAGTACAAAAACTTGAAAAAATATTTTTTTGGAAAATTTTCTGATTTTTAAATGAATTTCCAAAATTGAAAATAAATGAAAAAACCTAAGTTGCCAGAAAACGTGGGTACGAGGACGGGGACAGGGACAGGGACGCCACTTTTTGAAACAGGGTACTTCGGTACGTCGAGGGTACTGTAGACATATATATATATATATGTATGTATGTATCTATGTATGTATGTATGTATCTATATATGTGTGTGTGCATGCGTGTGTGTGTTAAAATTTATAAAAATATAACATTTCACACTCACACCATACATCAATATTTAATATTTCTAAATTCAATGATTCATATGAACATTTGCATTGAAAATTTCAAACAGAAAATAATAAATTTGATAAATCATATGACATAGACTCATATTAGATATCAACTAGAAGATTGAAGATATATTAATATAATTAACAACATAAAATATTATGTCCATGACACCATGAGTTCAAACTTCATTGCCATACTACATCCAAATCTCCTTAGTGTCTATTAGATGACACATACTGGAGTGCCTAAGAGAGTTTCTTTCAGCCCAAATGATGTTGAGATAACAGAAATTGCATCCGGGAAACTCATTGCTAAATGCCTTGCAAACCATCATGCAAAAGCCTATGAGTTCTCTCACTTTGTTGCGGATGCAAAGTCCACCGCTTTGCTAACTCATGGGAATGAGGTTAGTAGGCTGTGGCATGAGAGGTTTGGCCATCTTAATTTCAAATATTTGCAACAATTACAGAAAAACTCCATGGTTGAAGGTCTCCTGGTCATCAAGGCAACCACGGGAATTTGCAAGGGCTGTGTGATTGGAAAACACCCTGAGCACAAGTTTGATCGAGGGAAGGCAAACCGAGTTACATGCATATTGGGGCTGATACATTTTGATATCAGCGGTTCGATGCCTGTCACATCCATGAATGGATCAAGGTATTTTCTTACTTTTATTGATGATTTTTCAAGGTATACATGGGTTTTCTTTCTCAAAAAGAAGTCAGAAGTATGTGAAAATTTTTCTGAATTGAAGGCCTTGATCGAAAATGCCTCTGGGCTTAAGATCAAGATATTGAGATCTGATAATGGAGGGGAGTATGTCAGTAATGAGTTGCTGTACATATGCTCCCAAAGTGGTATTCAAGTCCAACATTCAATCCCCTACACTCCCCAGCAGAACGGAGTAGCGAAAAGGAAGAATCGATCTCTCAAGGAGATGACCACCTGTATGTTGGAATCCAAGAAGCTTGCTACAAATTTGTGGGCTGAGGCCATGCATGCTGCAACATACATTCAGAACAGGGTGCCACACTCATCCGTGAAAGGGAAGACCCTTTTCGAAGCATACTTCGGACACAAGCTGGATGTGTCGAACCTACGGGTGTTTGGGTCCACTGCATGGGCTCGGATTTGGCTTGATAAAAGAAGGGATTTGCAACCGCAAAGCATAGAATGTCTGTTTATTGGGTATCTTGATGAATCTAAAGGTTTCAAGTTGCTAGATATCAAGACCAAACAGATCATCATCGAGAGAAGTATCAAGTTCGATGAGCCTCTTCAGGAGGTGGAACTAGTGAAGGAGAAAACTGCTGAATTTCCTTTCTATTCTACAGAATATTTGGATGATGAAATTGGGGGTGATGACCCTGATTTGGATCCTTTGATTTCTGATATCAGTGTGCAGCAATCATCAGATGCTGAATCAGAACCTGAAGTGCAAACTCATCTTCCTACATGGGCCCGACAGACACTCTCCTTTGCAGGAGACAACATTGGAAATCCGGATGATCCAAGGAGAACCTGGTCTGATTTCCAAAGAGCAGGTATTGTGCTCTCTTGTTTTGATAATTTGCTGTCCGAAACTTGCTATTTGATGATTAGTTCAGATCCAAAATCCTACTACCATGCTCGGAAGGATCCGAGATGGCAAGTTGCCATGGATGAAGAGATGAATTCTCTTCAGAAAAACATTACTTGGGAGCTAGTTTCTCTTCCTCCGGGAAGGAAATTGGTTCAATGCAAGTGGGTGTTTTGGACAAAGGTTGCTGCTGATGGAAGCACCTGCAAATATAAGGTAAGGCTGGTAGCAAAAGGTTTCTCTCAGGTCCAAGGAGTGGACTACCATGAGACCTTTGCACCGGTTGCAAAAATGGACTCCATCCGCCTTGTTTTGGCAATTTCAGCATCCAAGCACTGGGAAGTGCATCACATGGATGTTAAGTCAGCATTTCTGCATGGAGATCTTCATGGGGAGATATAGATGAAGCAGCCTGAGGGCTACATCACTGGTCCATCTTTGGTTTGCAAGCTAAAGAAGTCACTATACCGGTTAAAACAGGCCCCAAGAGAGTGGTATTCCAAGATGGATGCCTTCCTTCTCTCGCAAAAATTTCAGAGATATAGATCAGATCCAAATGTGTATTTACAGCAGTATGATGGTCATCTAATTATCATTGTTTTATATGTTGATGACTTACTGATCACAGGTAGCACAGTTGCCTTCATCTCAGCCATCAAAACTGCTCTCCACAATGCCTTTGAAATGAGTGATTTGGGGCTTCTAAAATAATTTTTGGGGCTCGAAATTGAGCAAAATTCTGATGGGATTATGGTTACTTAGTCCAAATACATTTCAGACCTGTTAGTCAAGTTTAACATGGCTGATTGTAGGCCTGCACCATTCCCTTTCCTTTCAGGGATCAACCTTGAAGAAGGAAAAAGCACACCTCCCATGGATTGCACTATCTATCGACAGCTGTTTGGTAGCTTGTTGTATTTGACATATTCTAGGCCTGATATTTGTTATGCCGTGAATGCCAAGATACATGCAGCAACCTCATGA
This sequence comes from Pseudotsuga menziesii, assembly GCA_001517045.1. Lineage (NCBI taxonomy): Eukaryota > Viridiplantae > Streptophyta > Pinopsida > Pinales > Pinaceae > Pseudotsuga > Pseudotsuga menziesii. The sequence continues at coordinate 280,345 of LPNX010822848.1, forward strand.
TCTTCATTGGAAGGCAGCCAAGAGGATCCTCCAGTATATTCAAGGAACCAGGACCTACGGCATTCACTATGCTGCAGACTCCGAGCTAGAGCTGGTTGGATACACAGATTCCGATTGGGCGGGTGATTCTATTGATCGGAATTCTACTTCCGGATATGTATTCATGTTTGGTGGTGGCCCCATTTGCTAGTCAAGCAAAAAACAGGCTGCCATAGCACTATCTCCAGCAGAGGTCGAGTATCGAGGAGCGGTGAATGCTTGCATCCAAGCAGTTTGGTTGCAAGGCATTCTTTCAGAGTTTGATCTTGGTAGTACTTTGTCCACTGTCATCTTTTGTGACAATCAAAGTGCTATTAAGATATCCATGGATCTAGTTACCAAGCAGAGGACCAAGCATGTAGAGATCCACATGCACTATATCAGGGAGCTAGTGCATGACAGGACTATCATTCTGCAATATTGCCCGATTGATAAGCAGATTGCAGACATCTTCACCAAGAGCTTTTCAGAAAAGAAGTTTACTTACCTTTGTTCACTGTTGGGGGTGAGTTCATCAAGGTGATTCAGACTACCTTTAGTGTTTAGCTTGAGGGGGGGTTTTTCCCTCTTTTCCTCACTTAGTTTGTTTTGAGCATTGTTTCAGTTTCAACATTGTACAGGGTGACCTATGGCCTTAGTTGTCGGGGCCCTAGCATTTTTATGCATCTATGTTTTCTAACTCTTCCTGAGTATATCTTAAGGGGGGGTGTTGGAGACATTTACTACCATACACACTCTTTTTGGTCAAATTGGCCTAGTTAAACCACTATCCTAAGTATAATTGACATTGATTGACATCATTGGAGCATTAATTGACATCATCTAGTCACAACGCCTACCTTTAGTCAAGGAGGCTAACTTAGCCTTCTCCTACATTCGGGGAGGTTAACTGGAGCACTTCGGGGGTGATTTGAGTGATATTAATACACCTAATTGCTAACTGGTGGTTATAATCAGTTAAACAAGTCAGTTAAGGCGCCTCCTCTCATTAAATATATTATTTAATGATTATTTAATGAACTGGAGTCAACAGGGGTGCCTCCACCAACTTTTGATGTGCAGTTCAACTTCAGTTAACCTCATCGGGGTTCTTTGGAGTCAATGTAGCGCTACCTCTTGATGGTTGGTGAGCTGTGACATGTGTTTGATCTCTTTCAGTTGAGACTCAGTCATTTATTGCACTTCGACTTCAGTTAGGGTTAGTTGAGTCAATTAGGGTTTTGGTCAGTGGTTAACTGAGTGTGAACCATGGCTTACAGTCAGTTAAGCTAGACTCATTCAATTCAAATGACCTCCTAAGGAATTCGAATTGTCTTTTCATTCATGCTTGTAGCATGCCATTGTAATTGTAATCATTCATTCTTTATGTGAATACAGAGCGGATACTATTCCTGTAGATCGATTACACCATTTCATGAGTTATTTGTTGATTATTCTTTGATGAGATTGATGCTTTGTTCCTAGATCAATAGACAAGATTAATATCATGTCAAGGGGCAACTATAAGATTTGTGATAATAGGTAACAAGTTTGCTCTAACTTAGGCCTAGTTTCTTCTGTATTTCATGATGGATCACTATAGCATGTTTCTTATTGTTTTAGTTAGCCTACTAACATAAATAAGGGAGCATCTTGGCATCCTTTGGCGCTTACAGGTCTTCATAGCTTCAGTTTTGCCATTATTTGACCAAGCCAAAAGTGGGGTCCCAGGATCTTTGGATCCAGACATGCGATTTTTGGTTTTTAGCATCCATAGGGATCCCATACATGATTCCATGCTTCAATTCGCTATGATACGGCTCGGTCGGGGAGATTTTATTTATTATCACTTATTAGTTATCAAGGCCATATTTTTATTAGTTTGGCATGGATTGGGATACACATAACATATTTGATGGGTTTTGGTGGTCCTTGTGATCATCATCAGTGGATTTGGGGTCTATGATCTCACTGACATAGTCCGTTCAGGCATCCGGGCAAGGGAAATGACTATTTTTGGCAAATTACAGCTTCAACCATGTTTTAACTTTGACTTGATCTACAAAACTCAGAAATGGTTTGCCAAAAGATAGCGGTTTGATATATACTATTTTTTGATTTTTTATATTTAGGGTTTTGACATGAAAATGAAGCTCCTGATGGATTGAGATCAAGAAAAGAAGAACTAACTTGTGGATCTTACCTGGATAACCTTGTAGATGCCTTGATGATGATGATCTATGCCGTCCCGATTAATTTGAGAAGATTTGGAGGAAGCCTCTATGTAAATCGATTTGCTCAAGGAAGTTAATGCGCCCTCTCTCCTGCACAACAAACGTTAACCATATCAGATTTGATGCATAAAGAGAAATGGACAAATGCTACAGAAAAATAACAAGATAAAATCATAGATCACAATGATATTAATGAAAACCCCTTGATACAAGTGATGCCAAACAAGCGAGTTGAGGAAGCCTTGCAAAAACGCCCAAGTGAAGTCGGCCTCCTGTAGACAAAACAATGTTTCCAAAAAAATATAGATCTAGCCACAAATACCCAAATGCTAGGAAGCAATAGACTTTCCAATCACCATCGAAGAACACCAGATGCAAAGGAGATCCAAGAATTTCCAAAAAAATAGTTTTCTATTATCTAGATCCAAGAGCCAAAGACCTCTTTACAATGAGAAGCTATCTCCTTTAAATAGGAATGAGAGATACCAAAACCATAACTACTTTTCAAATGGGTGGTCAAGATTAAAAGATAAAAATGTTCTAATCAACGGTTGAGATGAGCTTAACATAAAGAACATGGATCAATACAATAATATAATATATCAATGGACCAAATCACCCTAGGAGAGGGGATCCCACTCAATAAAAAATAAATAAAGCTCATGGTGGGTCCATGGGGTGTTAACTAACTCCCAGTGTGTCCCCATGGCACAATTAAATAAATATAATTTTTAAAATGCAAAATAGTGCCTCTCTGAGGAAATCGTGAGCCTCCAAAAGCTCCAGAAAATAATAAAATATGTCGGAGAGATGGATGTGGGTCCATTTAAGTGCTGAAACTGCTGGAGAAGGAGTGGAAGACATCACACTCATCATCAAAACTCATCCCGTGCCATTTCCTTGCCTCAGTAGCCCAAATCAAATTCTTCAGTAGCCATTTTTATTATTTTAAATTTGCCTCGAGAAACATGATATGGCCAAAACTGCCTCCTAGAGTGCTAGCGTTGTCAAACTGAGCCCACTAGGCTCTCTGGAAGGGGGGTAATATGGTAAAAACAAGTGGCTAGACCACCCCCTCCTCATACAACGCCCTAGGTGAACCAATCAAATCACCTCTGTGCTCTGACAAGCCATTCAGCATGGCAAAATTGCACCAGAATGGTACACTGAGACAAATCATCACTGTAACTGCTCGGAACTGAAAATAAACTATCTCATTGGACATAGAGAGACCAAATCCATCTAATTTGCATACTCATACACCCTACAGATCTTTGCATGATCAGGTTCAATATCCAATATCCCTAGATAGACAGAATAATAATCTGTAGATGCTCAAATAATCAGTAATATAGCCCAGGCTAACATCCATCTGCTACAAGTGTTCAAAGGTTAAAACATGCTCTACAAATCATTCAAATAACAACTATAACAAGTAGCAATCATTTCACTGGTGATCTATCAACCAAATATAGAGTTTCATTAATTAACAATAACTCAGACCAGACTTTCAAGACCATACTCACTTCATAGTTGTAATCAATCTGCAAGTGAAGGGTGAGGGCTAGAAATCAAATGGTCAGGATAAAGGGTGACTACCAACTTGACACTCTGACATTTCGGATATGGAAAGGGGGTACTCACTCTAGCATATGTTGGACAAGCAACAACACAGGGGATGGCAGTGCCTCACAAATGGATAAGTTACGTTCAGAGGTGCTTGTTCACCTTTGACAAATGCTCACAATCCAAATTAAATACAAGTGAGTCCAGCAATCTTTGGATATAAATTTTTAAGAACCATTGCTTTTTGGGCCTTCGAATTTCTATAGCCTTGGTCCATGCATTTATTACACGGATTTTTATTATTGAGGCTTCATGCATTCATGTATGCTTAAAAAGACTACTTTTCATGAATGGGCTTTTTCATAAGATATTCATTTCATTTCCAAATACATTGTATTGATGGCAACGCTATTTGTTTCAGGTTTAACCAACACAACCTAGGCAACTCAGAGCTGAGACACAAATGAACAGGGAAGCTTGTCCAACAAAGAGGCTCTAGTGGGGAAAGGTCCTCCATGTTACAAGTCAAGTAGTAGGCTGGGTTAAAAACATAACTGGAAGGAAATGAATGGGTGGAGATAGTGAACAATGAACCCAACACTAGCAAGCCAAAGTATGGTGGGAATGATCACCTCTATTCTCCCTAATGAGGCTAAAACCAATGAGTATGGGTTAAGAACTTCTAGGTCTAAGTAGGGACATACATACATAATATCAATACATCCAAGTCCACATATTTATGTGACTGCCAGATCATGACACTAGATGCTAAGACATGTCACAAGAATGAGTATAAAAACAATGATAACCATCACACAAGATAATATCTGCCGAGTCATATACATGTAAACAATCAATCTGAATCAACATTTGTTCAATGATGAACTACTGATGCAACTCTAGGCACTACTGCTCTGCAAACTGGCTAAATGACTACATCAGTCCTCAAATCTGAGTGTCCCGAGACTCCGTCATGGCATGGGAAAATACTTTAGTCTATCATCAAATAATGATCCATCATAGATGCTCATCTCAACATCTCATATGTAAGGGAACTGGCTGAAAAGTGTACTGGAATCTGAAAAATAGAATATGGTAGCCCGACTACTATATATGTGATAATAATCATCTTGACTGCAGATCTGGATCCGAGACCCTAGCAGAGGCTAGGTCAAAAAATGAAAGTTGGAGTTTTGGAAATCCGACTCCACATATAAATGCACCCTAGAGAGGTGAGTTGAGTAGAGGTAGAGTCTATCCAAAACTGTGGAGAAAGTAGGTAAAAACTGGAAACCTTAATTTCTGTTGCAGATACAGAACTAGGTCAAAATTGAAAATTCTCAGAATCGAATTCTGTCTTCACCAAAAGATGTTCCCTCCTTAGAGCGAAACTCCCAAGGCTCTTTTTCTGCCAAAAGGTTGAGTGAAGACCTTGAAAGATGAAACCCTAGTTTCGATAGGTTGTTGACAGAGTTCCGACAATGGCTTCTTCTAGCAATGCTCTGATACCATGCTAGATTTTCTAAAGATTATAGCAGTATATCTTAATTGCATTTATCAATAGGGTTTGTTGTTCGCCAATTGCACACCAGCAGCAGAAACTTTCCGAAAGTTGTCTCCTCACTTGAGAAAGTGGGAGAGGTGTGACCTTGGGGGCAAGCACAGAGCTAGGTACTGTCACCTACTCCTAGCTCCTCCATTTAGGCTAACTCCTAATGAAGCTAAGGGGGGTAGTCCCTACAAAAGAGTTTTTATGGCTCTTAAGTTGTTTAAGTGTTTTTAACTATGTTGCACTGGTCTCGGGGACGGGGGGACGTAGGGGACGCGGGGACGAGTTTCCGGGACGGCTAGAGCGCACCCCCAATTTTTCAGGGGACGGCAGGTTGGGGACGGCAATTATATAATATAAAATTTAAAATATATATATATATATATAATTAAAATTTCAAAATAATTGCAGCATAATATTAAAATAGCTTCCATGAATTTTTATCATAAAATAATGAAACATTTAAACATCAAAACTTAAAAGTTAAAAGTCATACATGTTTGCAGCCTTTTTATTGCGTATGCAGAGTTAAAAGTCATACATGTATGCAGAAGTCATATTAAATTGCGTATGCAGAATTTTTATAACTATTAAGGTTCAAATTTTTGCTAAACTTAAAGATTATAAAAAGCAAAACCATACATATATATGGGGTAAAATTAGAGGTTGCAACGCACATCTATGTACGTATGTATCAAGTCTTGACATTAGATTTGACATATTTTTAGGGAAATTAAAAATATTTGTATTTTTTTTTTAAATATGTGAAGTCATAAAGGAATTTGCATGATGTCCTTATCGAATTTAATGTCAAATTTTATCATATTTTTTGCACTCAAACATTTTTTGAATTTCATTAGTCCCTGGGGCCTGAATAAGAACATGAAGACGAATCTGGTAACTTAGCTTCCAATCATCTGAGATAGACAATGAAAGTGGAAAAAAATTACACGTCTTACAGACAAGCTCATGAATCTTGCGTTTTTGTTCTTGTTAACACAAAATATTGTTGGGAGAAATTCCCACTACAGTTCTGAAATCTTATCATAAGC